>ML801744.1:14553-116343 GCA_009831015.1 Picea engelmannii
TTTTATTATGCTATCTAGTTTGTAAAGCTATAATGAATTGTATTGATAAACAAGGACTTGATAGGAATTATGGTTCAAGGTTTTAACTCATTTTCTACATGATAGAGTCTAGTTTCCCTCAAGGGAAGACATTATTTTTTGCTTTTATGGTCTTATACCCAAGAGACTCTCATGGTCTCTGTGGGACTAGAACAACATGGCCTCTCATGTCTGCATATATGTAAATTTTGTCCATAGTTAATATAAATACTTACTTACAAAAAAACAAAAAAATGAAATAATAAATAAAGTTGGCTTAATTAAAAAAGAACAACAACAATAAAAAAATGAAATAATAATAAAAGTGTTACACCTTAAGAAATTGGATCCCTCTCAATGCTTGATAGATCCATATTTAACATGGATCTATGTTGATTTCATTTGATTTAATTATCATTACACACAAGGCATGACATGATAGAGATCTTTTCCACTCAAGTAGTAAAAGCTTTTTGTTCTCTCGATGCAAATACAATGATTTCCGTTGGAGGTTTTGTCAAGTATGGGCATATGATTATAAGAAATTTGAGGAGCAGACATTGTACACAAATTACACACAAATCAAGATCCAACTAATTCCAAACATGGGAATACAGGTTGAGAGAATCTCCCAACAACCTCCAACAAATCTCAAACCAATCTCTAAACTCAACATATTGCATTAATAGAACCATTATCTCCAACACCCCCCTTTAATGCTTACATTACAAAACTCACAATACTAACTAACAAATTACAATATCAATATTTGTCTGGCTCTTTGTCTAGTTGGTCTTCATTAGCACTCACACTGATCCAGGAGGATCTAAGAGGGAAAAAAATTCAAAGTCCAAAAATCTCAAAACAAATGGCACCAAGTCGAAGAGCTCGTCAAGATCTTTCTGTCAGCATAAACGGTTCGTCAAACGGAGTCCGAACGAAGAAGTTATGGCCAGTCAAAGTTGGCAGTCAACCCCAGTGAAAGTCAACATGTTCGTACAACTGACATCGTCATCTGTACTGTTGATATCAGTAGCTGACAGTGTAGAGATGAAGTCAACATGACATCGTGCTGACATCAGCATGCCAATGTGGCATCATAGGAGGCTTCCACCCCCTTTAGCCCCCCTTCAGCCAGTGAAAAGATGCCATGTGGCCATACGACAATTGATGTGGTAGTGACGTCAACAGGGTGACAGGGTGATAGGTGGCACCACCCATGAGCCTCCATGTGACAACACGACAACGCGACAGTTGGCATCTGACTGGACGACACGCAGGCTCGATGACTGGGCAGTTTTGGCAAATTAGAGGGCGCCACTTGGCCCAATTAGAGGGTGCCATGTGGCATCCCCAAAAATCCCAATGAAGGCTGGGAAAAAAAAATTAAAAAATATATATAACGGTCGTTGGTCGGTCCGGCCAATGGCCCGCAAAATCTGGCATATCCCGATTTCCGACAGCAGCATTAATCTGTGCATCTGTCATATCATATGACCCGACATTAAATCATATTCGACTCCCTAAATTTCAAAGTGGCGAGAGTATTATTAGACGACGGTTGCACTATAGTTGCAATGTTTATATATATTTGTAAAATGGTTTTAACCACCATCCAAAAGGGGAGCCCGCGGGTTCGACCTCGGGTCTCCCCTTTACCAAACTCTATTATTATATTATGTTGCCAACAAACCAAACTGACCTATTGAAAGGTTCATCCACCTTTATTATATTAAAACCCAGTTTGTGCACAGTTGGGTAGATCCGCGCACCAGGAGACCGTACGAGGGCATGAAAAACAATGCAGAGAGCATTTATTGCAGGTGGCAGGCACGCTTTACGAGGCAGAGAGCTCAATAGAGGCCTAGAGATTACTTTGTCCAATTTAGATGATTTGACAGACATTTTTATACTACTCCTTGCCATGAATCCACCGATGATGTTCGTTTTTGCATCAAAGTTCTAGATCAGATGGCCATTTTTCAAGCTTAAGGTATAATGATGTATTTATGTCAATTTTATTGCTGAGAATAATATAAGCCTCTCCACTTTGAAGCAAGGCCCAGAGACGTAGTCCATGTTGGACCAACTCCGTTATCATGCCTTGTGTTCTTGCTCTTCTTCTCCTCTTTTCTCCATAATTATGCCCTCTTTAATGATGTTGCACATAATCTTTGATTCATACTCTTAATGCAATTTATGTAATGTCATTGATGAAAAGATCTCGGATCAAGTTGGTATCAGAGCAGCCTTCTTTGACTTGAATTGTGAGTGTGAATGCTTACCAGGGCCAAGCTCAAAGCAGGTGAAGGAAAACTCAAGACTTTCAACCCAGATATTAGACGTGCAACTCGAGGAAGGAAAATGGATGATGAAGAAAGGCGTCTTGAGCATGAGCATAATTTTCACAAGATCTTCTACCAGATGTCAAACATGGTAGAAAAATTGTATGCAGATTACAAGAAGAGATTTGCAAAGAAGGAGCAGAAGAAGAAAGTTAAAGGAGAGGATAATGCTTCAGTGAACCATGGAAGTGGAGGAGATCCTCCTGAGCCTCCATCATCATCTTCAAGTTCAATCACTTCTTCTTGTTCCTCTCATTCTCATCATTCTCAACATTCGAGTTTTCATCCAAGTACTTCTAAAAAGCCAATATTGAAACTAGATGTGAAATTTAATTTGCCCATGTTTAATGGAGAAGCTAATACAGATAAGCTTAATAATCGGATCAGACAAACCGAAGTTTACTTATGTGTACATCATATCGAAGAGGAAGAGGCGAAGATCCAATTGGCTTCTCTTCAGCTGGAAGGCACAGCCCTTGTTTGGTGGGAGAGCAAACTTCAGAAAGGTAGTAAGTGTTGTAACAGATTTCTGATTTAACTCAGGCACTTTTTGCCCAAATCGTCTCCAAGATAAATCCCTGTATTATGAGCGGGAGCCTTTTGCAGATTGGCAGGCATGATGGATATCAGTATTTCAAATCTCGAAGCTGTTGGTCGCGTGATTCAAAGACCCCCTTCTTGTTGCATAAGAATTACAAAAGAAATGAGGTTGCTAAGTTTAAGGATCCGCATGATGCCTGTTGCAGAATCATATCGGTTGTGGTTGCAGAATGAAACTCGTACCGATGACATTACAATTATTGTTGTGCTGATTAATGGCTTACATGATCATAAAAGAAAGGGATAAGACACCCTTGAGTGGCTGGAAATCAATACCTCCTCAACATGACTTATCAAAAGAGCAGCTTACAGAGTTTGAGTCTTCTTTGGAGAACATTCTTGTTTGGGATGAAAGCCTTTCTGTATTATGAAGCAAAATGACAAGGAAAAGTGAAGCTGATATAACTTTTATTCAGAGTTAGAACTGGGGTCAATTATCTGCTTTTTGGCTGTATATGTGAAGAGTTTAGTATACCATTGAAAGAGAAATGTTCCAAGAAGGGGCTTGTTTTTTAGATTGGTCACTTCATTTATTATTGGACTTTGGCATTGCTTGGGAAATACTTCTTATAGAATTCCTTTGGCTAAGTTGTTGCGCTATGAAGAGTGTTTCTATCGCATCAAATTCACCCAGGGCTTCACCCTGGCCTATAAGATTGTTACTATGACGGAGTGGCATCAATGAAGAAGTCTGCACCCAAAATTGTTCAAAGACGTCACAAAATGTCTCCATTTTCAGTTTCATATACTGTAAGATGGACATGAATAATGCATCCATGCTAGAGCGCATTTAGAGTCTCGAGGTAAGCTACGATATGGACAATTGTGCATGGCTTATCTGGAATGCTTAAAGAAAGCATCAGGCTGCAAACGATTTACAAAGTGGAATAAGCATTTTGATTGGGAGGCGAAGGAGCTTCTTTTATGACAGGTGCAGCTGGAGAGCGGTTAAAGGAAGTTGGCAACATTAACCGTTCACTATCACAGTTTGGGAATTTGATTAAAATTATGGCAGAAGTTTCACAAACAGGAAAGCAAAGATATATTCCATATCGTGATTTCCGCTTAACATTTTCATTGCAAGAATCTCTTGGTGGGAACTGCAAGGGTCACTCAAAGAGCTCAACGGATTGTCTCCATCGCCACCAGGTGGCACTCTTTATCCACCTACACCTCTAACGGAGCATACGCTATTTTGGTGCAACTGCAACAGGCCGCGGCAGATAAGCCAGATGACAGATTCGAAACCCCCTACATGCGAGACCTGTCTTTGACAGCGAGGAGTTCGGGCACGTATAGTAGATCGAGTTCAAACGCTTCTGTGTCAGCCCATCGAGACGTGGTGCATGAAGATAAGCCTCCTTCTGCCCCTTCATTCTGTCAACTGTTTCTTTTATGCTCCGGAATGGAAGCAGGCTCTATTAGACTGTTTAACCCGTCCATCTCCATGAGAGTTTCAGCATGAATCGTGTATCTCATAAATATATCGACGGGCTTTGAGGTAACATGGCAGGTCGACCGGAATAGAGATCAAAGACGTGGAGCTTGTTTGAATAGCAATGGGAATTGTGGTTATGATATATCAAAACCTACAATGTTTCTTTGTTATTATCGCGATGGCACATCTCGTACAGACAAATGTCCCACCAATGGTACTCGACCTCGACACATGGCGACGATTATAATAGGTTGCTCTGTCGGAATTGTGCTGACAACAATAGTAATAGTATTGTTCTTATCGTTGAATGACAAAGAAGGGTAATGATAGCTGGAGCTCAGCAGAGGGAGCAGAATGCCCATGAAGAGGACCAGAATGATGCAGAGAGCCAACAAAATGACATGAATAAATCGTCAATAGGAACCCAATTATGTGATATTGCTTGTTATGAGTATGAAGGCTCTGTTGTGTCAAAAGAGACCATTCAAAAAGATTGCATGCATTGCTCCAAATCGGCGGCCAATAGTACTATGAAATCTTTGGGTGTGAGGAGCGCATATGATATGACGGGGTCACCAGCTAGACTCCATTCTAGCTGCACAGAAGTTGAGGAAGAAAGCGAAGAAATATCTCTCATGGATGATAATATTTCAGATGGAACTGGAGATGAGTGCAGTCAGAATGATAATGGTGAAGTATCAGACAATGGTTTGTGGAATATACTAAACCTTAATGCCCAGATGGTCATGTACGCAAAAGATAGACAGACAACAAAGAGAATCGATCAGACTGCGTTGCAAAGGGATAGATAGCAGATATGACACTAGCGTTGCCCAGGACGGATTAACATGCATACTAAGGGACAGATTTGCAGGGGCGAACACTGGCAAGCAGAAAGATGGCAAAAGCGTTTCTACATAATGAAATGAAAACTCCCGTGGAAATGATGCGTTTTCTGCACGATTCAGCTCGGGAGGACTACCATGGCTTGCAAAATGTATCCCTTGTCCTGAAGGATTGGATGAAACATGTCCTACAATTGGTCGTTCGGGGAATTTCAAAAAATTTCAGTGTCCACCTGGTCATTACAATTATCTGGCGAGTTTGTTTTTCAATACGAGTGATGATGCAATTCAGAATCTCTTCAGTTCTGGCACAAAAACTGAGTTTCATGTCTCATCAATACTTATATTCTTTTCAGTAGTATATCTTTTCATATGGGATTGCAGTACCATCAGATCTATTTGTACCTGTTATTTTAAATGGTGCCTCTTATGGTCGATTAGTTGGCATGTTGCTTGGATCATTCACGGACCCGAATCAAAGACTTTTTGCTGTGCTTGGGACAACTTCTTTCCTTGGGGGTTCGATGAGGACGATAGTTTCGCTATGTGTAATTCTATTGGAATTGACAAATAATTTGTTGATGCTACCTCTGGTTATGTTGGTATTGTTAATATCAAAGACTGTGGTTGATGCATTTAACACTGGTGTTTATGAGCAAATTCTTCACCTAAAGGGCCTGTCATTCCTTGCCCCACATGTCGAACCTTATTTGCGGAATTTGACAGCAGTTGATGTTGTTAAAGGTCCATTGATGACCTTTTCTGGAATAGAAAAGGTCGGTAACATTATGCAGGTCCTGAACCGGTGTAAACACAATGGTTTTCCTGTGATAGATGAACCTCCTTTCTCAGAGGCACCTATTTTATATGGTTTTGTGCTGCGTTCACATTTACTTGTTTTGTTTCTATCCTCGAGGGAATTTGCTAGTGTAGATTTTATTGAGCAGTTCTCTTTGGTAGACTTTGCAAAGCCCGGTTCAGGCAAAGGCATCGATATTAAAGAGATAGAGATAAGTGCAGACGAAGAGGAATTTTTTTATTGATTTACATCCATTAGAACTTTCTATTAATTCATTTCCTCTATACCTGAACAAGTTTTTGCCAGCGCACACCAATGTTTGTAATGGCAGAACATCTGGCAGTCGCGGAGTCCAGAAGACAAACCGTTTCAAATTCCTGGAACACAAAGAGTTTTAGATCTTTCTTTTAAAAGATAGATGTATGTAACAGAGAAAAGGGGGGCGAGTTGGGGAAAACCTCTTTCGAAGAGGGGCTCTTCTTGCAAGCCGAGTTATTTTGTAAGCCAAGAATTTGAATAATACAAATGATTTTTCACTTGTGACTGTGAGATTCATCACGGTCGATTTCTTTCAGCATGTTCTTCTTATTTTCATCTTTGTTAAATCTGTTTGGATTTCATTATATATGTTCCTTACTCACAGTTGATATTGTCTTTTACCATATTGTTTATTTCTTCCTTAATCCATCACGACTGTGTTACAATTTCATTTTCTTCTAACTGATGTGCTTCATTATACTTTAGTACGACCACTACTATAGCGAATGGATTATGGTTTTCTGTAATTGTTTGTTGCCTTTCCTCTGCACCAGCTATCAGCGGGTGTAAGACCAGCCTACACTTCCAGAATTCTGCATATATTCTCTGCTACATTGGCCTTTCCTTTCCTTTTTCTGCTACCACACCACTATTATCAAAACGCTGAAAGATAGACTTACTTTGCCTCACTTTCCGCAAGTTATTTGATCATTTCTATTGTCTCCCTTCTTCGGTTTTCATTTGACTCCATGCCCAATGGACCATTTCCCTGGTTTAACCCCCAAACTCTAAATCCAAGACCATCATTTACCCTTAAATCTGCCCACCATTTCACGCTTACTAAAGATTATTTTGTGACAGTGTTCGAGAGATCCCTCTCGGGTTGGAGGAGGGAAGCTTCTAATCCAAAGTGGTTCGAGGTTGCCTCGGGATTGATTTGCTGCAACCCATTTCAATTCCGAGTGTCAACAACAAGCATAATGGTAAACTCCTTTCTTCATGGTCTGAAATCACATTTGCGTTGAAAAGGCAATTTTATCCACTGGGTTATGTTTAAAAGCCATGATGGAATGGAAAAATCTAAGACAGGGTAAAGGTCAGAGTATTCAGATTTTAATAGAGGAATTTAGGAAACAAGCACTTGCATTAAATTTTCCTTTAGATTCTCATGAAACTTTGATGAAGTATATTGGTGCACTTCACAATTACATTCGACATACATTATTATTGTTTAACCCCACAAACTTAGATGAGGTGTGTGTGCAAGCTACTCAACTTGAAATCAAGAGAAATAATGTACAAGGAGATCACAAACATTCAAAAGATCATTTCAAAAGGAAAGACAAAGGAAAGGATAAGAGGACAACTTCAACAAAGAAATAGGGAGAAAAATCATCTTGCACTTATTTCCAAAAAGATGGGAATGATAATGAGCATTGTCGGAAGTTGCATCCGGAGTTAAGACCGAAGTGGTTTGGTGGCCAAAGGAAGCAAAACATTGTTGCTACCATGCAACAAGACCTTGGTTTTGATTCAGGTGATGAGGAAAATATCACAGCAGTTGGATTACAAGGTAAAGTTTCCTTGCATGCTAGTTCAAGTTCTAAGATTCCATCTCTTGAAAATGATGAAACCATAAGTGAATTATTCCACATAAGAGTAGTGACAAAACACAAAAAAGTGGAAACTCTATTTGATCTGGGCTCACAAGTTAACTTGAAAATGAAGATATTATAAAGAAATTGGGATTAACCAGAACACCTCATCAAAAACCTTACCCCCTTGGTTGGGTACATGATAATGCAAAACTTCAGGTTACTAGTCCGTGTAGGTTGAAGTTTGCTATTGCTTCTAAATTGGTAGATGAAGTTGTTTTGGATGTGGTTCCTTTGCATATATGTGGTATTGTACTGAGTCATTATCTTTATGACAGAAAAGCAATCTTCTTCCACGAAGAGAACAAATACCATCTCACTAAAGATGGAGTGGAGTATATTGTTAGAGCTCACAACATGGAAGCTAACCCATCACTTGTCATCGTAGGCCAAATGAAGAGAGCTATATATACTTGTAATAACCTTGTGCTTATTATTGTAAAAACCAAAGA
The DNA here is from genome assembly GCA_009831015.1 of Picea engelmannii. Taxonomy (NCBI): domain Eukaryota; kingdom Viridiplantae; phylum Streptophyta; class Pinopsida; order Pinales; family Pinaceae; genus Picea; species Picea engelmannii. The sequence goes on from ML801744.1 coordinate 22,964, forward strand.
GCCTAATAAGTCTAATGCTCGATGCTCTTAATCCTTTGCATAAAAATGAAATGCTTGAGACGAGACATGTCTTTCAGTGGGGAGGCGGACATAAAAGGGCCTTTGACACTTTGGGAGAAAATATCAACTCCACATCAATACTAGCTCTATCGGACCTTCAACAACCATTCAGGGTTGCAACCAATACCAGTGCATATGCCATGAGAGTAGATATACTTTTTAAACCTCCTAGTTTTGCATCTATTGTTTTGAAGAATGTTCATGTTAGCTATGTTGAAAAATATACTATTAACGAAGTCTTCAAAGATGTATTTGAGAGGCTAATCCATGGCTTGCAGGTGAAAATATTTTGGTTGCAGGACAAACTATTTTACCACTTGTGTAAACCTTGTATTCCTACCATTGTGAAAATGCATGTAATTGGAGAAGCTTACACTTCTCTTTTATTTGGGCATTTTGGGGTAGAGAGGACTGTAATGTATCTGCTGAGGTTACGTTTGCCTCGAATGAATGTAATTACAACCATGATTGTAAAGGGGTGTGTGTTGTGCATTGTAAAGCCACTAATAGAAAATTGGGGTTGTACACGCTACTCCAAATTCCTTCTCATCCTTGAAAGAGTATCTCCTTGGATTTTGTAGGGGGGTTTCCTATGTCGAAAATGGGTCATGACTACTTTCATATAGTAGTGGATAGGTTTAGCGAGACATGTGTCTTTATGCTATGTAACAAGCAGATCATTATTGAGCGAGTTGCTCACCTTTTATTTCAGCATGTATGGGTCCATACTGGACTTCCCACAGTCATTATTTCATATCGAGACATTCAATTCATGGACACCAAGCTGAAGAGGAGGACTACTTTCCATCCACATACATATGATTAGATAGAGGTTGCAAGTAGAACAATGGTTCAGTTGCTTCGAGGTTACCACAAGAAACATCCCAAGTTGTGGGATGATAAGATACAGTGCATGCAACATGCACTCTTCACCATCTCGGGGAGTATTGGCACCAATATGAAAAAATATTCAATTGAAAACCTGAAACTTTATGAGCCTCCAATAATCATGGATAAGCAGGAGAGTATTTCGGTACCTTCAGTGGGCGAGTTTGCCCCTCAATACTTGGACGAGTTGAAGAAAGATATCATCTTGGACAAAAGGATGAGGACTTCACACATGGGTGATGTAGAATATAATTGAGTGGGCCTAAAGGGCACACATCCAAGTAAAGCACGGTGGATCGAGAAAGATAAAGTGAGGGAGCAATTCCCTCACCTGCATGTTGATCAATGAGGCTTTTGGAGGCCCAAAAACTTCTTGGTGGGCAGGAATGATCCAAGAGGATCTAAAAGTGAAAATAGTCAAAGTCCTTGAATCTCAGAAAAATGGCACCAAGTCAAAGAGCTCGTCGAGAACTTTCTGTCGACGTAAACGGTTCGTCAAACAGAGTTCAAACGAAGAAGTTATGGCTAGTCAAAGTTGTCAGTCAACCAGTCCATACAACTAACGTCATCATCCATATTGTTGACATCAGTAGTTGACAATGCAGAGATGACGTCAACGTGACGTTATGTTGATGTTAGCATGCTAATGTGGCAACATGAGAGGTTTCCACGTGTCATGCTGATTTAACTTTTTTTACCCCCCTCCAGCTAGTAAAAAAGTGCCACGTGGCACCATACGGACGCCACGTGGTCATATGAAAACTGATGTGGTATTGACATCACCAAGGTGACTGGGAAACAGGTGGCACCACCCAGGAGCTTCCATGTGGTAGCACAACAATTGGCAGCTGATTGGACGACATGTAGGCTCGATGACTAGGCAGATTCGATGAATTAGAGGGTGCCACGTGGCCTAATCAAAGGGTGCCACATGGCATCCTCAAAAATCCCAATGAGGGTTGGGGAAAACAGATTGATATATATATATATAGGCCAACGACCCGTAAAATCTGACATATCCCGATTTCTGGCGACATCATTAATCTGTGCATCCATCATATCATATGACCCGACGCCAAATCATATTTGACTCTCGAAATTTTAAAGTGGTGGGAGTATTATTAGATGGTGGTTGCACTATAGTTGCAACATTTATATATATTTGTAAAATGGTTTTAACCACCAGCCAAAAAGGGGAGCCTGCGGGTTCGACCCCAGGTCTCCCCTTTACCAAACTCTATTATTATATTTCATTGCCAACAAGCCAAACAAACTTATTGAAAGGTTTGTCCACCTTTATTAAACCCAGTTTGTGCACAGTTTGGGTAGATCCACGCACCAGGAGATTGTATGAGAGCACAAAAAACAATGCAGAGAACATTTATTGTAGATGATAGGCACGCTTTACGAGGCACAGAGCCCAACATAGGCCTGGAGGTGACTTTGTCCAATTAAGACGATTTGACAGTGGTTTTTATACTACTCCTCACCAGGAATCCACCGATGATGTTCGTTTTTGCATCATAGATGCGGATCAGAAGGCCATTTTTTAAGCTTGAGGTATAATGATGTATTTATGCCAATTTTAATGCTGAGAATAATATAAGCCTCTCCACTTTGAAGCAGGGCCCAGAGACGTAGTCCATGTTGGACAAACTTCGTTATCATGTCTTGTGTTCTTTCTCTTCTTCTCCTCTTTTCTCCATAATTATATCCTCTTTAATGATGTTGCACATAAGCTTTGATTCATACTCTAAATGCAATTTATGTAATGTCATCAATGAAAAGATCTTGGATCACACACCCACTCTGCAATCTCATAGTTTCTGCTCTTTTCTTCATCACACTTCTGAGCTTCCCACTTGATTCATTTAAGACATAACCGCTTCTGACCATCATTGATGTACTTACAGAATTAACGCTTCTTGATCTCCCGAAAGACAATCTTAACACTGAATCATTCTATGGAATTGCCACCATCTATTGAATACATGGCCTTCCACTATATTCACTAATTGTCTAGGATAGCAGTCTGGATACTGAATGTCTTCAATAGTCAATTATACAACATGACCTTAAATAAGAATAACCTGTAACTAATGCTCTCGGAGCAAGACGAGTCACATCAACTTTACCTTATATGAGAACAACTTGTAACTAATGCTCCCGGAGCACGATGGATCACATCATCGTATAACAAACTTAATTGGCTTGTTCTTTGTGGTTCTGCGTCATTTGATTTTTGCACACTACACTTGAACAATAACAAACTCACAACTAGACACACGAATAAACACACAAAAAAAACTTAAGTCCCTTTTACTTTTAGAACAGTTTGAGAGGTGGTTATGGTGATTCTTCGTCACTATTTGATTCTGATGAGTCATCCAAGTTGGCAAAGTTTGTAGTTTCTTTTCCATTTAGAATATCCTTTGCACAGATTCTGCAATTCCACGTAGTATGTCCATATTTGTGACAATAGAAGCATTCACTTGTTAGACCAGATGAGAATTGCCAGTTCTCATCCCATTATTTTCCTTGTAGAAATAGACAAAGGAATTGCAGCCTAGACAATGATATAGAGGATCTCAAACGTCGAATCGACGTGAGATGCAGGAAGTTGTAGTGCATGAGAGGTAGCCATCACTCCTCATTGGTTTCTCACTCTAATCACCAACGAATCTGAGCACTAAAAGTCTACACGGCTGGATATGATTAGAGTGAAGGATCATGGTGCCTTTAGAGTGTCCAATAGAGAGAGAGAATTCTAATACGCTTTGGCTGCACTCACCTTTTCTTTGACTCTCCTCGCGCGGTTAAAATGCACCATCTACCTTTCAAATTTCTGCACAGAAAAATGAATAATGTGACTTTGCTATTCTGGAGACAAGCGACTTGAAAAATGAATAGCACAACTCTACTATTCTCCAGACATGTGGCTCTTCTTGATTGGCACGCGACTTCTTTTGATGACAATGATGTCTTAATGCAACAACAAGTCCTCCACACAACGCCTCTTCCTTCACACTTCTTTATTTACACTTAGAAACTTATACACAAAATAAACAATCACTCTTATCTATGCTAATCTACTTATTTGCAAATAATCGAATACCATAGCTCACACATCTTCCTATCCCTCCCGTGAGGGAGTTAAGCCAGTACCGACTCTGATACCATATAAGAAATTTGAGGAGCAGACATTGTACATGAATTACACCCAAATAATATTTTTATTACACACACAAATCAAGATACAATACACATATATACAGTTGGAGTAAGATCCAACTAATTCCAAAAATGGGAATACAGGTTGAGAGAATCTCTCAACAACCTCCAACAAATCTCAAACCAATCTCTAAACTCAACATATTGCATTAATGGAAGCATTATCTCCAACAATGATGGTGTCTTAGTCGAAGGCAAAGGTTCATAAAGCTAAAAATATGGAAGAATAACAAACCCTCATTGCAGATGGTCTGGTGTTAAAATGAGATTGGGTGACACAAAAAAAGGTTTTAATGCCCCCCTTTGCTTTGTGAATGCCCTGACCAAACCCTATGAGGGTGTGATGTAAATTAATATATGATTATGATGATGAGGTGTACCATTTTACTGTTAAACTTCTTGTTTAGTTATTCCTTTTGGAGGGAAAAAGGATATGAGATTTTTTATCTCATTAAATAATATTTAATTAATCTACAAAATAGAGTGAGTTAAAAATTAAATAATATTTAATTAATGTACAAAATAGAGTGGGTTAAAAAGTAGGCAAACTTAATTTTATTAGTGAGTTTATTTTTTCTAGCGAGGCAAAGTTTCGCTCTCATCTGTTAAATTTTTAAATTTTTCAACGATCTAGGTCTTCTTAAAATGGTTTAAAATCCCTTAAAACAAAGGTTGTAGTCTAATTATTCTACGTTTTAGCCCTTTTTCGGGGATATTTTTTGTTTAATTTTACCCGAAATCCGGCAAGAAATTATTGGATTTGTAGATTTGAGTGGTTAATTCAGTATAATCCAAGTGCCCTATGAGTTTTTCAACACATTGAATCCATTTTTACATTTAGAAATGCAATTTAAACGACAAAAAATTGTGATTTCATGCAGATTTGTGTTACCGGATTTTAACAAAAAGAACCAAAATGTAAAATAGTTAGACAACACCAGAACAAAATTCTAATCAAATAAGTGGAATTATAACTTCTAGAAAATTCCTATCAAATTTGAAAAAAAATTAACGAAAAATAGTTAAATTTATTCTATTTTTAATATTATTTCACTAATTTTTATTTTTAATATTTTAAAGAAACGATATTAAAATTTTCACATGTTAAATTTATAAATAAACATCTAAAAATATAATTCAATATATATAAACGAAGAGTGGGAAAATGAACTTTGAATGACATGGTCAAAGTGTTTAATATCGATCTTAAATAGAGTGAAATGTCATAAATAAAATAATAAAATATTAAATTGACATTGAGTGAGGGGAATTGAGCGTGGTGCGTGGTGGTTTTTGTCAACATCAAAGGCCTTTCTGTTTGGCAATGTGGGTAGATGTACAATTCACTTTCAAAAGTTGACTAGGTGATAAGGTATGCCTTTTTGTCTATGGAATGTGGGTAGATGTATAATTCACTTTGAAAAGTTAGACTAAATGAAAAGGTATGCCTTTTTTTCTACATGGAATGTGGGTAGATGTACAATTCATTGTCAAAAGTTGACTAGGGAAAAGGAATGCTTTTTGTCTGCATGGAAGGAATTAAATATTTAATATGGTACCTTTGAGGTGACTTAAATATTTATAATATGGTAGCCTTGGAGGTTAGGATTCATATTTCATAGTAAAGCAAACTTACATGCACCATCTTATTATCTTTGGCATAAGGATATAGCATTTACAACGTGTGCTCACCATGTATTAGTTGGTGTTGACTAATCGATATTTATGTCTTATTTTAAGTTTTAGCAAATTTTTAAATTTGTTAGGTTACGGTCTAAATGTTTTATAATTTTTTTTTTTAAGATTCAAAATAATAATAATAAAAATTAATATTTTGGTTTGAAATATGATAAGAATTATTTTGGATAGATGGAATGTATATGTTAATTATTTAATATTGTAAAATTAAATTGTAATAAGAATATTTGAGGGTGTTGAATCTATTTTTACATTAAAAACAATGATATCAATAACCCAAAATTGTAATTTTAACAAAGAATTTATGATCAAATTTCAGTGATGGAAAACAAAAAAAGGTCAAAATCATAGAACGTTCAACCTTCTTCTTTTTTATTATATATATTTTTTCATTTATTTGGTATATGATTGGAGGAGAGCATTTGAGACCCTATTGCCCAAGTGAAGATGGAAAGATGTCAGTAATACCTCTATCATTTATCATGCCTCTTTCATTCTAGCATTGATCTAGAAGCACCTTGATCCATCCCCTGCCATATGTCATGTACTTGAGTTGTTGCTTCACTCTCTGCAACTTATTCATGGGTGACTACCATGTAACTCATATGCATTGCTCTTGCAGGCTTCGATCTACTACTGTTGGAATGAGGAGTATCTCCAACATCACTTAAGCTCCCTCACCCCCAACACCACTTTGTCACACAACCTAATATCTCCACTGGGAAGATACTACAAGCTAGAAATGGGCTTAGCAGACAACTTGTAAGGTTGCAGATGGGTTTCTAGCAGTACTTAATAATGAAGGCCTTTTAGAAAGGATTGAAGCAACATACCTAATATTGACAAATTCATATTGGTTTCCACACCTTCAGAGACAATGAGTGTCTCTTCGTTGCTAAGAAAATGCATCTGCAACACAAGGTCTAGCAAGGAATTGCATAAATATAAATTATTGTTCTCGGAGAGGTCCCAGATCAAAAGCAAAGGATGATGAGGTAATAGATCATTACATTTTCCATCGGATTTGAATTTTGGAATCCTCTTTAATCGACCTTGTTATTGCAAAGGTACTCCAAGGAATCAATCGAGGATGGTTAAGTTTGGACACTTCAACTTCTTCAAAGCTTTAATTACTAATGCATGCTAGGCAAACATATGCATTATAGGCATGGCTTACTTTTGGATTTATGCATTATAGGCATGGCTTACTCTTGGTCAAAATCCATGGATTACCACAATAAGAGTAGTAATTGGGCCTAGATTTTCTCAAGAACTTTGGTACATTGTTTCCTATTACAACGCCTCTAAAATATTATCATTGAATATGAATTTAATGAATTGGTTTAATTTCATTAAAGTCCCATATGTATTCTTCATATGTATTCTTCTTATGTATTCTTCTTATGGGGGATCAACCAATTCATGGAAAAATTGGAGGCATAAGCTCCTTGTTTTCTATATTTAGAAATTGTAAGGTAAAAGCATTTTTTTTTTAGCATGTACTACTAGTAATTTTTTAATGTTGTATTTAGTAGGTTCTTATCCCCGTATAGAAGTGAATCTTATTTATCAAGGAAAAATGTGACTGGGAGAAAACTACTTTTTTGGTATAATTGCTATGGCAATATCTACATATTATTTAACCTCTTGATTGTTCATATTTGTACATAAAATTCACTTTTACCCACATCTTTTTTTATGCACGTTCAAATTTTGGTTTGTTGTAGAGTTACTAGAATTATGTGTGAGAGTGGATGCATGTGTAGGCTGGGTGTGTTTGTGGTTGTGGGAGTTGAGTGAGATCTTAAGATTGATAAATGAACACATCAAGATATTCAAGAAAGATATACAAAATTGTTAGTTGATCTAATTTGGGTTTCACTCTGAAACTAAATGTAAGATTTAAATTAGGTACATATAATTTAGTTCAAACCTTTTGACTCTCCACATATATGCATGTAATAGGTAATATGCATTTAAATAAATAACAAGTGTTGCAACTTAGTCTCTGCCAAGTAATGAACTAAGTTGTCATGCAATATTCTTAGAAATTTAATGATCTAATAAAAACTAAAATTATTAGGATTAATATATTTATGGTGTTCCTATGCGAACAATATGAAGTAATCTGACTAGCATAATACAAGTGGTTGTCAACAACTTTAATTATGATAATTGATGGATGAGAAAACAACTTTAATTATGAAAATGAATTAAAATTAAAATTTGTTGAAAGTAGGATGACATGTAACAATAAATAGAGTGAAAAAATTCTACCACATGTGGATATCGATCTACAAGTGTGTGTTCTTGCTAATGCTTTGTAAGTATTTCATTAATATTTTTGTTAATTTATTTCCTTGGAAATAAATGCTATGCTTGTCCCATTTTCCCATAGCCTTCTTTTTATAATATTCATGTAGCAAAGCTAATCCCAATAGGTTCAAGAAATAATCACCACATGTTCTTGAGCTAATTCGTTATCATGCCATTGGTCAACTTACGATGAGGTATGATTTAGTAATCACCATGTGTAGGTTTAGGAATTCATCACTACGTGTAGGTTTACAAAACAATGAGTTCATTTGTTTCAAATGTTGGAGGGAAATTCTTCTCTCAACTTTTGCTAATGATTTTTAGATAGGGATAACTCTTAAGATATGCAAGAGAGAGCTCGATGTAGCACTAGCATGCACTTCTTCGTTCCTCAAATACATTGTTGTATATGTTGAAGGGCCAGCTTTGTACACGACTCAATATAATTGTCACACGGAATTCTAAAATGAAATGAACTTGAGGTAGGTAAGGCATCATGTACCTGAGATAGATTTCATCTCAATAATGAATATAACCAACATTCAATAAAATTAATACTTCATGGTTTATTTTCATTAAATTGAGATTGAAAATTCTTGCAATTTAAGCTCATTTGCAAACTCTCTCCCTGTTGTAGGACAGTGCTTCCAATCTTCGAATTTATAACTCTAAAGATCAATTCACAACAATAATTCCTCATGAATTAGGGAAATAAAGAAACATAGTAAATATTAAAAGTCATGAGAAAAAACACACATTACAAAGATCATCTTAAAAGACAATTTTATAATCAAATGAAGCATATAGATTTTGATGGCCAACCAAATTTAACATTGTATCAAAACAAGAAAATTCAAGAGGGAGAGAAATAAAAATAGAAATTCGTGTGATTTTCTAAAGTTACTCAAAGTGTGGGCTTGCTGGAAATGTGAAGGAAGGCAAGTTTATTTAATAGAAAGACTTTTTTTGTTCAAACTTTTCAAAATGTTTTTTAAAAGTTTGAAAGTAGCATGAAATTAAAAAATGAGATAGTAGAAGTCAAAGGAATTTCATAAGAAAATACACTAAAGGACATGTATTATTCTGGAGTTTTACATTGTTGAATGGATTATGTGGAACCACCTCTATCTATTCTTAACCTAAATAGAAGAAGCCAAACTACTAGAATATATGGAGGCCTCCATCTCAAAATTACAAGAACCCGCTATTTGAAGGCGGTTTAATATATATTGACAGAAATTGTACTTGCCTTCAAAAGCAGACTACAACACCATAGAAAGCCATAAACGAGAGCAACCAAGGACACAATCTCCACGTTAGAGAAAGGCAACCACCTGTTGTTGAATAATTTTGCGTGAGCCATCGACTGAAGAAGACTACCAAAGTCTAAAACTTCGGTTTAGGTAGTAATCCTTGAAACCATGCTTCCTATATGTTCATCAAGAAAGAAAACAAGGTGAGATTACGTTGAATTGCTCATTTGTATACCAAAAAAATTGGGATTGTACAAATTTTACTGGTGGTTATAAAAATTGCAAGAAAAAAGAAAACCCATCACATATACACCTTTGGCTACATTTTTATTTTATGTTAATGATATAATATAACGAGTATTGCATATTGAATTTGTCGTGGAAAGAAGTACAACAACTTTGCCAAGGAAAGAAGTAAAACAATCAGTGTTTCCGAGGTATGCTTTAAACCTGAACCTATCAGTTACTAACCTCATACTTACATCCTGTAGGCTGCTCGAGACAAACAAAAGATTTGTTGAGATATCTAAAGGTAGTGGTGGAGAAAAAGGAGGAGGAACAACACCAACTCAAAGAGGATCAACACTAGCTCAAGGGATTTAGCACCAACAAAGAGAATAAATGACAAGGAGCGCTTGCTTATGGGTTAGCTTTATTTGGCCCTCAGTAGGGCCCAAGAGAGAGACAAATGCCAAGGAGTCGATGGATGGAAAATTCACTCTCATAATTGGGTATGCCACATAATTGCAAGGTTGAGTATGCCACACAGTCACAAGGTCGATTTGAGAGGAGTGCAGAAGAATGCCACATAGTAGCAGGGTCGATTTGAGAGGAGTGCAGAAGAATACAATGCCAGTATATACATTTAGAGTAGAGTCTAGCAGAATCGAATGACATTAGCTTGCATGCAGAAGGTCATTTGTCTGTAGGAACGTTCAGGCCATATGCATGTAGGAATGATCATGCAGATTGTAGCGAATAATAGATGTGATGACAATTTATTGCCCGTTAGATTAGGACCAAATATCCAAGAAGAATGTAATAAAATAAGACGTACTCAATGCATGCAGACTGTAGCGAACAACATATGTGATGGCAATTTATTGCCCACCAGATTAGGACCAAATATCCAAGAAGAATGTAATAAAATAAGACATACCCAGTGTGAGTCCCCATAGCTACGTCGTTGGGTTGACAATAACACCTTCATTTTCATAGCCAGTAGAAAACCAGACAAATAGGAATATGGTTTTAATTAAGTGTGGCAATCCAAATTATAAAAAAAACTTTGGATAAAATGGAGGTCAACGATCAATTAATATAAGTCAAACCTCTGACTCATCATTATAGTCCCTGCACTGCCCTCGAGAGGGACTAATAAGGAAATGCACCTTAAATATTAAGCAATTTATATTGTGTCTTGCATTTTGAATCCTTATCCATTAAATCAATTTGATTTGTGTATGTTTGGTTTTGGCACAAGAGTTATACTATTCATATTGCACATGAGAATAAACAATGGTTTTTGAAGTAAAGTTTCACAGTAAGAACCAAAATTTGGCTCATTTATAGTTTTTAACCTTGAAATCCAAGTATAATTAAATGTAATGAGAAAAGTTATCACCATGTTGACTTATTCTTCTTTGGATCAATTTAAAATTGCTTCTTTGGTTTTAAGAGGATTTAAGTTATAGGTTGTATGTTTAGATTTTGAACTAGTCATTTAGCTTTGAAACTTTATTCACACTAGTGTATCCTAATAATATGTAGTGATATTTCACCTAAACATTCATGTTACCTTGACATTAGGTGTTATGGTCCCACCCTAACTTCCCTAGTTAGTGGAGTAGGTTGTTAATATATTCAGGACCAACTTTATTAAATAAGGCTCCATGAGGTAGTAATCAATAAATGTAAGTGACATCATTGAAGAAGGTCCACTAGCTAGTGGTTGAGGCCTCGTTAATGGAGGTCCAAAAAGTGGTTAGTTTTTGGTCCATTAGAAAACTACACATAGTAGTAGAAGCTATGTAATTGGTAAGTGAATATTATTATATTTAGAGCTCTACTCATGTGGAAGATTTCCCCCTCAAAGAGGCAAGTCAACATTGCATTAAGTTATAAATATCAATAATGGTTTGTTATCGTTGTTATTTACCAATTCTGGTTATGTTTATTTTCTTTCTGTAACTATATTTCAGCATATTTTGCTTTAAATATTCTATTTCAACTAACAAGGAACACCACAAGTGGACCATGGTACCAAAACACTTTCCATGCCAACATGTGCTCCAATTTTAGAAAAAAGAAGAAGGCTAGAGACATGTTCCAACATATTTAAGGGTAAACCTACGATTGGGGAAGAATCCATGCATAAAATATAAGAGGCATCACCTAGTTGGGCACACTTGTAACCTTTGTTGGTACCCTTTCAAGTAGTACCACATTAGATAACACATGTATATGGATTTGTCTTCCATGTACCTTTGGGTATATCAGAATCTCCCTAGGCGCACTTGAAACCAACCTTTTATAATATTGTCGATCTTCCTATTGCTATAGTACACCAAGAACAACACTAGGGTAGATCATCCTCGCATACCAAGGAATCCGGTGGTATGGCTAACAATACGATCTATCCTCCTTAGTGCTATGAAATATTTGGAAAAGTATTATTATTAGAAACCCTATGGTATATCAAAGCTATAACACTTAATGCTCCTTTGTCCTCAAGTCCCTACAAACCTTAGCCTCTCTCTACAAACCCTAGCTTTTGCAACACAACAACGAAATTCCTACATAGTTTGCAATATCACGAATTTGGGAATTTCATCTATGCAGTAATGCAAAGAAGGGAGTAGTACTCCCCTGAGTTTTTTTTTTAAGTGTCTGGGGCCCACCAACACCATTGTGAGAGACGATTGAGCCCAAAATAATCCTTTTGTTACATTGACCACCATGGTGTCACTCTGCGGTAAATAGTCTTTTGTGGACCCGTTATTACCATTGCTTGTCACCCCTCTCCACGGATTCCTCTTAGGACACTGATTATATTGGGATAACTCTTGGATAACCTCTTCGATGGACCTTGTGGCCCCATGAAAAACACTTGCAACATTTTGTCCATGGATGACGTAAAACAAATGGTTCAATCTCTCTCCCAACTAGTTAATGCAATGGAAACCAACATGTCTTCCCTCATTGCAAAAGTTGGCCTTTTTTTTTATTATCAAATTGAGAAGTTGAAGGGTAAGCCTCATGAGTGTAGCAATTTTGTAAGCGAAGGGTCTCACAAGAGTAAACAAATTGACAAGGAATAAGGTCATAATAATGACCTCTCATTTTCTTCTCATTCCCACAATTTGATGCCTCACTTCCCTAAAGTTGATCTGAATCAGTTTGATGTGTTAGATCTAACCAGTTTGGTTGACCAAATAGGTACTAGTTTTCCTTCAATGCAATAGTGAATGACCTATTGAAACTATGAATAGATGTCCCCTGTCTGGACAAGGGTCATTGATAGTGGTGGCAAAGGCACAAGAAAGCATCTCTAGGTGTCATTACATGCAAGTAGCTTGTAAAAGATTTGTTTGCATGCTTTATTAGGGATACTAGTTTTTTATGACATCTTACCAAATTGCACCAAGCTAACATGGTGGAATAATATATTGATACTTTTGAATATTTGGCTATTAAAACATAAAATTTAACCGATGATTGTTTTAAATAGTGCTTTATCAATGGTCTTAAGGAGGAAATCAATGTTCGAGTAGAGATGAACCACCCTATTACTTGGTTGGAGGCCACTCAACTCACTTGTTTTATCTTATGCTTAGTTCAAATGCCCCAACTTTGCTCCATATCCATGACCAAATATGGTGGTTCCTTGTTAGCCTTCCCAACCCCTCAAGGTCCACAAGTTGACACAGGTTGAAATGGTAGAACACCAAATCAAGGGTGTCTGCTACAACTGCGATGAAGAATATTATCTAGGGTATAAATATAAGGAACACGAAATATTTATGGCCAATTTTAAGGACATTTTTGACAATGAAGTTGATGGCATGACTCAAGAGGAATCACTCTCACCAATGAAGAAGTTCCTCTTCCTAACCAGTCGTGCGAAGAACCTCAAATCTCACTTCATGCCTTGACTAATATTTCTTTGTCATGCAAGGGTGGCAGGAGTGGGTGGGGTTATCTTCTCCCCAGGGGAACATATTTGAACTACCTTTTCTTGGATTTTGGGCATCACATCCAATAACCAAGCGAAAGCCTACGCTCTTTATAAAGGTCTCAATATAGCAAAGAGTCAAGACATTAAAGAGTTGATCATCATTGGAGATTCCAGGATCATCCTTAACCAATTCAGAAAGCGATCTCTCTTGGAGGATATGAACATCAACAACATCATGAGAAGAATTTTGTCAGAGGAAAATGCATTCCAAACTCTGCAATGTTTTCATGTTCTCAGAACTAATAATACCGAGGCTGATTCCTTTTCCAATCTGGCTACTTAGGACTCGTTGGGCATTTTACAAATTGATGGTTGGGATATTCATAATTTCAACCCCTAATGCAAATTGGGATGGTTAGACCCACTAAAGTATTGTCCCATAGGAGGGACCCACCAATTAAATAAATGGGGACGAATGATAGAAATCTCAGGCTAAAGTTTGAAGTATCGTGGGATATCAACCTTGGGCACATGTTTTGGCTGGTGTGGTGGACATGTGGCTCCTCCAGCCTTCTTATTCATGCACCTACAGATCTTGACGTACCCTCGCATAAGTGCATTTCAATGGCTTCCCTCTCTCGGCCAGTACCACAATTGTCTTTTGCGTCTGCGTTAATGGAGGTGGTACGCCTGCGTACGCTTCAGATGTCATCTTTCCTTGGGTTCTCCTTATCCACTCCATGAAATTATAGATTTGTTTGGCCAACGTCTTGTCACATGCCTGGAGATCTCTTTGGTGGTCATGGGGGTAAGTTGCGGTTCCTTCTTTGTCCAGGGTGGCGTCCCTTCATCCATTGTCAATACATTAAGGGATATTTTCACATGAAGAACGACATTATGAATTGGGGTGACGATTATCTAGTTGTAGCTTCAAATCCAGTGCTCTAGGTCCCATTTCCCTCTGATCATTTGAGGACAGAGCTTTTCTCAGAGGTAGGAGGTCGAGCAGGCAACATGGCCAACATGCGGTTGGGTGTTGCACGTTGGCGTCGAGAGCTCCGGATGAGGAATATGAGTCTCTGGTTAATTTGGTCAATTCATTACAAATCAACATGCAAAATGCCTCAATTCAATGGCAAACAACAATGGACATGCTAATTTCTCAAAGGCAGGGAATTCAACAACTACAGAATGAAGTGGATGCTATTCGTATTGAGGTAGAAAATCTTCACTCTAGACTTGTCTCTCCATCCCAACCATCTTCCAGTCAAGAAATTTAAGATGCAGCTTCGTCTCCAACTCCTCCCAGGTAGATTCCAGACCTCAATTCGTCACTGGACTCTACAGAAGAAGCTCAAGATGAAACTCCATTAGATAATGCTTAATCAATATGCTCTGTTTTGGTTTTTGATACATGGTATCTTTTATAGATGGTATATTAGGCTCTGTAGCAGTTGTAAGCCACTTTCAAGGCTAGTAGTTTGGACAATTTTAGATAGGGTTAAACTTACAGACGTATTTTGAATCTGTAATGGCTCTCTCTGTGGCTACATCACAGTTCTTTTTTGAATACAAATTTTACCAGTTTTATTATATATATTTCTTTGTTATGTATGTAAAAATAAACATTATTCGTAAATATATACCTTAATTATAGAACTTAAGATATTAACATAATTAAAAGGTGCATCACATAAAAGCATACCTTTACGTTAAAGGTCACCTTGAGGCCTATAAAATGGCAAGGACATTCATCACTATATATCATATCCATCTCTCATATTACAAATTTAATATATTATTTCAATCCACATGAATTATTTTATGTTATCCTATTTATTCAGGATATTTAGTTTATGGACCAAGTTGTTCATGTCATATTCAGGAATGAATGATCTAGCTTTTGGCCAAACATAAATTCTTAGTACTTCTTTGAATTTTTTTAACCTTTAAACACAATGAGCCTTTGGCCATTTAAATCTCGAATGTTCCATTGAATAAGATTGTTCTGTTGCAAATTTGAAGAATAATTTTGAAAAAAGAGAGAGAAGAAAACAAACTAAAAAAACTTGTTTGTTGCAAAGAAATTGAAGAAACCCTATATAATAGTCGTTTCTTTATAAAGACCAACCTACCATATTTTAAACAAATTTTCTACCATATAGTTAAGAACATGTGTTTCCTCTTAAGATGTCATAAGTTCAAATCCATACGGAGTAGGCTATATATACCTCCGCAGGCTTTAACAGTCAAATCACTACGCGAAGGGGGTCCCTTGTCACACAAACAAGGGGATCTCATACACCAATTTAATGTCTAGCTTGATTGTGACCTTAAAATTAGATTATTATTATTATTATGTTGTAGGTTAGAGTTAACCATTAAACATTATTTGACAACAATATACGTGAATTCTAAATCTAAAAAACAAAAAAAAAAAAAACAAAAAGAAAAGAGATTGACACGATCTAAGTATTTAAATTTGCCTCAACAAATATTTCGTCCTTTAATGCATGCTTATGCACGTGTATGACACACATTAAAATCGAGACCACCAAAAGTTCAAGGATTAAAATAATTGTCCCTTAGTCACAAAGAAATTATAAAGTAAAAATATTAAAAAATTACTTTTCATGTAAATCGAATTATAAGCAAAGAGGTTGATTATTAATTTTAAGAGATAATGTGACTAGGGACATAAGGTGACGTCTTATTAGTCCCTGCCGAAGCAGGACTATAACATTCGATTCATCGTTGAATTACTATTAGTTTTATCGTTGACCTTAAATTTTTTCTTCATTTCCAATGTCGAACATATAAAAGTTGCAATAATTCTTCTATTTTAATTAAAATAAATAAATAAATAACTTGTTTTTTTGCCATATCATTGGATATCAACTTTCATCTCTTATTGTCGAGGTGACCGCAGACTGCCTTAACACCTCTTCTTTCTTATGCTATGTCAAATGTCAGAGTATAAATATGTCAGAGATGTGAATATATTTTGTTTATTGTAATGTTAGAGTATACATATATCATAGATGTGAATATATTTTGTTTATTTACAATATTTGTTGCTCATATATATTCACCTCCTTGGTTGTCTATTCATAACCAGACATATCTATTCAGACCTTATCTAGTGCACTCTATTCATCACCCTCGTTGTTTGGAGAGAGGAAATACCACCTCATCGACTTCGATTTCAGCATAGGCCTCAACATAGGTTACTACATAGGTTACTGACGGTGTGGTGAGATTTTGCATTAGTGGGCTAACGATGTCACTAGAACATTTGAAGTTCTGGACCTACAGTTAAGGTACAAGAGGTAGAGCTAGTTGCACCTACCTCCCTTGGTTCAAGCTTTCTCTGAGCAGGGATGACTCGACTCTTCCAGAATTACCTCTCATGACTCTTTCATCGCTACCTCTCACGACAAGCAAGCAATGTTTTCAGCATAACCTATCAAGCTGGGTAATAAAGCTAGTCTGCCTTAGCTTTGAAAGATATTCTAAACCACTTCCCCATTATTGGATTTTACAAAAAAAAAAGTCTTTGATTCAAAGTGGTTTTTGATCCAAATACTTACCAGGTAGGGGGAGCAATCAGTGGAGAAAGCAAGTAGCGATTTCCCATCTAGGGTGACCCTGACCGTGTTCCAACTCCCAGCTTCTAGTGAGCTAGCAAGGAAGGCCAGCCTCTGTCCAGATAGAAAAGACAATCTTTGCCAGGTAAGAAAGCATAAATTAGTCTATTTCAACAATAACAATAACAATATTTAAATGATGTTTCATGCAATCCCACTTTATACCATTATAAACTTTGAAATGAGTGATTCGTGCATTTCCACTTCAATTGGCATTGTGTGCTTTGTTTCAGGTACCTATCTCATGGGTGTCGCCTTTACTCCATAGATCTATAGATCCATGGTGTCGAAGGAGTGACTGTCTGCCAAGTGAATATCATAGTTATAAGCAGTGGGTCATAAGAGTATTAAGAGCCTTAGCCATCCCTTAGTCATCCAGCTAGAGATTAGCCATCCCTTAGCCAACCAGCTAGAGAGTTTGTAGCCTAGGTTGATTAAGCACACATTTGAGATCCTTTAGCTGCAGATAAATATCTAGAGCTCTCATCAAGCATCAAACCAACTATGAAATAAGGAAGTGTGTTTGTTTCAAGGGTTTGTTCACCACTTTCCCATTGACCTTAAATTGAATTGACCTTAAATTTTTTCTTCATTTCCAATGTCGAACATATAAAAGTTGCAATAATTCTTCTATTTTAATTAAAATAAATAAATAAATAACTTGTTTTCTACCATATTATTGGATATCAACTTTCATCTCTTATTGCCAAGGTGACCGCAGACTGCCTTAACACCTCTTCTTTCTTATGCTATGTCAAATGTCAAAGTATAAATATGTCAGAGATGTGAATATATTTTGTTTATTGTAATGTTAGAGTATAAATATATCATAGATGTGAATATATTTTGTTTATTTACAATATTTATTGCTCATATATATTCACCGCCTTGGTTGTCTATTCACTGCTCTATCTATTCATAATCAGACATATCTATTCAGACCTTATCTATTGCACTCTATTCATCACCCTCGTTGTATGGAGAGAGGAAATACCACCTCATCGACTTCGACTCCAACATAGGCTTCAACATAGGTTACTGACGGTGTGGTGAGATTTTGCATTAGTGGGTTAACGATGTCACTAGAACATTTGAAGTTTTGTACCTACAGTTAAGGTACAAGAGGTAGAGCTAGTTGCACCTACCTCCCTTGGTTCAAGCTTTCTCTGAGCAGGGATGACTTGACTCTTCCAGAATTACCTCTCATGACTCTTTCATCGCTACCTCTCACGACAATCAAGTAATGTTTTCAGCATAACCTATCAAGCTGGGTAATAAAGCTAGTCTGCCTTAGCTTTGAAAGATATTCTAAACCACTTCCCAATTATTGGATTTTACAAAAAAAAAAGTCTTTGATTCAAAGTGGTTTTTGATCCAATTACGTACCAGGTAGGGGGAGCAATCAGTGGAGAAAGCAAGTAGCGATTTCCCATCTAGGGTGACCCTGACCGTGTTCCAGCTCCCAGCTTCTAGTGAGCTAGCAAGGAAGGCCAACCTTTGTCCAGATAGAAAAGACAATCTTTGCCAGGTAGGAAAGCATAAATTAGTCTATTTCAACAATAACAATAACAATATTTAAATGATGTTTCATGCAATCCCACTTTATATCATTATAAACTTTGAAATGAGTGATTCGTGCATTTCCACTTCAATTGGCATTGTGTGCTTTGTTTCAGGTACCTATCCCATGGGTGTTGCCTCTCTCCATAGATCTATAGATCCATGGTGTCGAAGGAGTGATTGTCTGCCAAGTGAATATCATAGTTATAAGCAGTGGATCATAAGAGTATTAAGAGCCTTAGCCAGCCCTTAGTCATCCAGCTAGAGATTAGCCATCCCTTAGCCAATCAGCTAGAGAGTTTGTAGCCTAGGTTGATTAAGCACACATTTGAGATCCTTTAGCTGCAGATAAATATCTAGAGCTCTCATCAAGCATCAAACCAACTATGAAATAAGGAAGTGTGTTTGTTTCAAGGGTTTGTTCACCACTTTCCCGCGAAAAGAAGAGATTGGTTTGATGCATTTGTTATGCAGATTTTACTGATGACAATCATAATCCTTTCATGCCAAAACATCAAGGGGGAGGATCTAATGGGTGATCGGTTGGATGATTTGATAGATAACTCTTTATTTTTGTTATTATGGGTAGGTGGTTTTTCTTCTAAGTGTCACTTGAAAATAAAGGAACTACTTCTCGATGTTGCTTAGAAGGAAAGGAGAGGCTGAAAGGAACTACTTCTCAATATTTCTCAAAAGGCAAGGAGAAGCTTCTTGATTTCACTCGAAAGGAAAGGCGTGAATAGGTGCTTGTGATTTGTACTACCACCAATATCATAATGTAAAAATGCTAGCTAACTCTCCAAATCTGCTAGCCCCTACATGACTAATATGTTCCATTGTCTAAGTAGATAGATCTCGATAAGAGAGAGAGCGATTTCTCAGTAAAATAAGGGACTAGTTATTGGCCCTTTTTTCCCCTAAAAAATTAGAAGATCTGGTGTTTAACTGCAAGCAGTTTGGCCATTAGGCAAACAAATATCCAACCAAGAAATTTGGCTTGTTGTCTCCTTCCCTCCATGAACGGAGCTCTTCGGATGAGACGCGACCTCTTGTCTCTCTTCCACGACCTATTCCAAGGTCTAGGGTTGAACCATGTCCTAACAAAGCCTATTGAAGTTTATCCCATGCTAGGTGCAATAATAATTAAGGATGAAAAGATCACCACCAATCGCGAGGGCACCGACAAAGGTAGATGGTGTATCTTAAAAAAAATTGATCTAGTTTTATAAGAATCAATCAAAGCTGATCTGGAACCAAAACCAGCTTCATAGGTGGTTGAAGCATGGTTTGTTTTCCTTTCCGCATAGGAGGAAAACTAACACTCCTTCCCTTTTCTCTGCCTGGCCTTAGAAATTGACTTCTTTCTCTTTTATCTTCTTGGCTTATGTCAAGGACTTGTTTTCCTCTAGAAGCATGAGCGTTAGTGAGCGTATGAATTTTATTTAGTGGTGAGGGTGGAAGGAAATAAGGGAAGGCCTCCAAGAACCCATACTTCCTTTAGGACACATGTTAAGAATCCTCAACTACTTGCTTGCCAATTGTTTATCGAAGGATCTACAATTTATAGAAAAACCAACAAACATAAGACAAAAATAACAAAAAAACACAGTGTGTTAAAGCCCTCATCGAGTGATTGGTCTTGTAGCAATCTCCTATTAAGAATTGTGTAGTCATTTGCAGAAGGTGGGAATGGATCTAGAATCAAGGGATGACTTACAATCTTTACACTACCAAATCCTCCAACTGCTTTATGGAAGTACATTGAAGGAAAGTAGTAATAACTTCCAATTTGATTCTTCATCTGAAACTTATATGTCTAATTTCTTCCAGCTGGAATTGGGCAGTTAGTCCCTGGCATACCATTTTCCCATGAATTTCTCTTTGTTGAATGCCATTCCTACCACAATAGTGAAATGCATTGTCAACCTCGAGTACAATACAAAACCACGTTGCCATTCCATTTGCATGGCTTTCTATCAAGCCACGAATGGGACGATTACGAAGGTTAGAATTTGGTGCTTCAATGAGAAATGTATATGTCTGTCTAACTGGCTTTCTTGGATATGGTAGTAGTAGTTGGCTGCTAGCTTGGCCTAACATTTGGCTTTGTCTATATGGCTTCCTATGTAGGCTACTGTTTGGCTCTCAAACTGGATCGTTGTATCTCGCTCTTCATCTAATTTGGCCTACAAAGAACCAACTCCACGGTAACAGACTGGGGCTAACCCTGAGCTACTAGGGATAACTAGACTTGAACTTAGCACTTAGGTCAATTTTAATGCACTCTAACCCGCTACAAGGAATATTCACGGGAAAAAAATAAATATAAAAAGATCTGTCCAAATATTTCCTTGGTCGGAAATAAGGTTCAACAAAATGGGTAGGTGGTAACGTATACCACAGATAGTGCATGCAAGGGGAAGGTGGTAACACTTAGGTTGGCATGAAATCGGCACGTGGTAACATGCACAATATGCTTTTTTTTAATGACTTTAAACATATAAACAAATCGATTAATTTAAGTTATAACATCGATATTATTTCCCCTTCTATTATTCCAATTGAATAATTTGCTTAGAATCGAGAACTGAATGTCTGTCATAAATCAACACTGCTTGTTCGCATTGAGGAATGTCTATTCCAAAATTTGTTGAATTCACTAAACAAATGGTAGGAATGATTAAAAAGGTTTCTAGCTAACCAACTACGCTAGCAATATTGCAACCGCTTCATGTTGGGCTTTCCCCATTCTCAGAGTTTCAAGTTCATGTGTTGTACCACTATCTTGCTTCATGTTCATGTGTCGCATCACTATATTGCTTGCTTTCTCGATCCTCTCTAGAGGGGACACCTTTCTCTTCAGAAGGATTCCACGCCTTATGTGACCTCTAGAATAATTAGGAGGGAGGGGCGTTCTCCACTCTCACAACTTCTGCCAGCTGCCTTAGCCTTTGGCTACAGAGCAGATCGGGTTCCTTTTTGAGACTGTGACATCACAACCCCTAAGGTGTCATCTATGCCCTAAGGTTCTAGTTATTAAACCATGGCCAGGGACACCCATGAGCAACCAACCTGAAAGGTATTCTTTAAGAGTTGTACTGCCTTGCAAGCAAGATCTTAGGCTATAGATTGCATAGTGGCTTCCAACAACTGAAACCTTTTTTCAATTCTTTGTTGGTCTTTGTCCTCTCCCACTCCCCTTCAGCCATCTTTTTTCCCAAACACCTCTCGGTTTCATTTCCTCCTCCTCCTCCTCCTCCCCTTACGCATCATTCTCCAGTTTGTACTACATGTACAACCAACACCAGTGAAGGTGGTAATGTAAACAACAGTTGCAAAGGTGGTGGAGGCAACTCTGGCAACATCATACACTATTCATCTTCATGATGATTAATGTTCATCATATGTTGAACATGGAGAATGAGGTATTGAGTTGAACCCAAATAATTGCATATGCTTTATAAGAACTATTGGATGGGCTAGGTGGGCTTATTTGTAATTATTAGAATGAGAATGACTATTAGGCTTATTTGTAATTATTAGATTTTGAGAATAATTCTGTTGATGTAGGATGCAATGTTTGGACCCAAATTTGATATGATATCTCAATATATCATT
The DNA here is from genome assembly GCA_009831015.1 of Picea engelmannii. Classification (NCBI taxonomy): domain Eukaryota; kingdom Viridiplantae; phylum Streptophyta; class Pinopsida; order Pinales; family Pinaceae; genus Picea; species Picea engelmannii. The sequence goes on from ML801744.1 coordinate 45,412, forward strand.
CTTGTACTCGTAATAGTTTTGTGAAGAGGAAGGATGGCATTAGCTGATTTTTTGGATCATTCATTTCATCGAATATTATTTTTGTACTTAGTATTAGTATTGTGAAGTGTTGCGATGATATTAGCTTTTTTTTTTTAGATCGATCGTTTACTTACTATTGTAAAGTGATTTGATAACAATAGCTTATTTTATTTTCGATCATTCGTTTATTAATATGAAATGCTTGGTTGATTTTAGCTCTCCTTTTAGCTTTCCTTTCTTTCAAGAGCCGAATATGTGAAAATTAATTTTGGATAGAATGGATACAGTGAGATTGTGTTGTCATAGTCTTTAAAATTATAAAAATGGTAAAAATGGTAAACTCTTATTAAAATAAAATAAAATAATTTACAAATATATATACATTTAATTAAAATGCATTTATTTTAATTTAGATTTTTCAAAGGTTTGAAGTATAAAATGTCAAAAAAGTTTGCAACTTACCTAGGTCGTTTGATCCTTTTCACCTCTGAAAAATTTAAATTAAATTTAATCTATATATATTATACATGATAGTTATTTTTATTATTTTTTATTTACCTAATAAATTTAATATTTTAATATAAATAAATAAGATGTTCACTGATAAAATGAATATTTGTTTAGAATAATAACATCAATTATTATTATTATTCACTTTTATATCAATTAATGTTATTAAACTTTTCACAAAATCAAACAAGTGTTGCATGGCAGCGTAGTCCCTGTCAGGTTGGAATGGGAATAAATGCACTACTACGAGGGGACCGAGCACAGACACTTGGGAAGCAACTTGAAGTACATGTGGTATCCATGCAGAGGATGACTTGCGGGAGAGTGTCACAGGCCAACCACAAGACATTTGGCTTGTAGATGACCCCCAAGGTTAATATGCGAACAAGGTAATTTTTTCCTGGGGTGTGTATAGTTCAAACATGGGACTTAGAAAATTTATGTCTCAATGACTTGCAATAAAGGTTTTTGGAATAAAAGACCAGGAAACATACACATTAAACATTCAAATATAATAAACACAATTTCCTGACATCCATCATAATTGAAGGAATTTTTTTTTAGCATTTCCGAATTAGTTTTCTTTGAAATTTATCAAAAATTAATAATGCCTTGCAACAAAGGTTCCTAGAAAAAAGGACCAATCACACACATTAAACATTCAAATATAATAAACACAATTTCCTGAGATCCAACATAGTTGAAGGAAAAAAAAATTGCATTCCCAAATTAGTTTTCTTTGAAATTTATCAAAAATTAATAATGTTTGTTACATATTTCTGGAAATTTAAATGTGTTTGTCATATAGACTAGGATTGGGGCTCCCGTGGACCATAAAATAAATAAGTACAAGAAATAGGACTGTAGAAAGAAGAAGTGCGCGATGGTAGAGAGGAAGACCCGAAAATAAGAAATTGGAAGTTATGAGTCTTTGGTTAGAGATTTCTATTTAAAGAAGTAGAATAACTGGATTAATAAAGAAAACAAGATGTGATCAATATAGACTTACTATGAAGCTGACACGTTTTTGTTGTTGTCGTCAACGACCACTGGAATCGTGCCAACCGGTTGTTGCCCTTTGTCGATGAGCTTGTCCATTCTCCGTTGGAACCATTCTTCAATGTAGCTTCTCATGGGGGCCACGATGATTTCATCTCGGATTTCTATGTCGAAAAGCTCGTTTTCTAATTTCCTTAGACCCATAGAAATACTATGTAGAGCCTGTTCAATTTCTTCATTATGTGCCGAATAGTCCACTAGCCAGTTCTCGACCTCATCTACGCCATATTCAAGGATGCCGTAAAACTTTTCTAAAGAACAACCCCTTTAAAATATCAAGTTGTTCATTGAAGGCTTCTTTGTTCAAGGACAAGAATTTGAGGATTAAGTTTGGGTCCTGAACCTCGTTGGTACTTCCGGCTAAGTCTATTTGGGTCAGGTTTCTGAATAATTCTTCTTTTTCTGATATGGCTTGTTCACAGGATTCGACAATGAGCTGTAGGTTCTTAACTTTCTTTTGTCAGCATGCTTTTAATTGTTTGATCCACTTTGGGGAGGGGAGATCCTCTTGTCTTCTTTTCAGATCCTAGCTGTTGATGGCATGGTTGGCAAAAGGGGTCACCATCTGTTCATAGAAACACTCTTCATTTTTTAAATTCGTGTGCAAATGTCCGTGCAAATCATTTGCCCTCTTTCGAAAGGAAGTTATATTTTGTGATGTTTCACATGCTTCAGTAATCAGCTGCATTATTTTCTTGATGTTCTTCTCTACAAAGGCTCTACACGATGTGAGGAGGCTGGAGGATCCTTTTAACTTGGCTGCAGGGGTAGAAGGCATGATTTTTTCTAGAGTACTGGAAAACTCTGGGGTAGCAATGAAAGCCTCCTCCAATTCCTTGGCTCGACCGTTCAGTCTGGCATTCTCCGCTTCAATTCCTCCAATGGAATCATCAAGAGCATCACCGGTTACGTGGTGAAATCAGATATTTGGGACGACCACATTTTCCTAAAGTTAATCTATGTACGAGATTTTCCTTTCTTGTTTGTTACATCTCTCTTTTCAATGATTAATTTTTTAGATTGGCTGTAAAAAACAACGCTCTGGAATACGAAGGATTCATCTTTGTAAAAAATGTCGGTCTCAACTATTTCCATTGTGGAACTATGGTTCATCGCGTTCGCGGACGGGTGAACTTTGTGCATGTGCTCAATTTCACTTCCAAGCTGCACGTGCTCACTTTCAATTTTGGGTTCTTCCGCCCGCCCTACAATGTTTTTTCTATTCTTCATCAGGGGAATCTTGTGAGAACTATAAATTTTTGCGCGAAGAGGGTTCTTATCTCCTCCTCTGTTTGAATATTTCTGGGTTGCTTTCTTACTGGGGTGGGCCATTGAAGCGATGCTCCGTGATGTCGTTCTCTTGGGAGTGCTAGCCAGGGACTGGACACTCTTCTCACCGGATACTTTTCCCTGTTGTCTGTACAATTCAATCGCTCTTTGCTATGTCTCTACGTCGCAATCGCTAGAAGCAGGAGTGTTGTCATCACTGTCTCTGTCTTCGGTCAGGCGTCTATGGATAAAAGAGCTGCTAAAGCCAACTAATAGTAAATATTCTCGAAAAATCCCATTAGGGTCGAACCCTTTTAGCCTTTCAACATATGTTAGGTTCAAGTTCTTGAAATGGCTTGCGAATTCATCAATCTTATTGACGGTTTTGCACACAAAGTCCTCGACTTTACAGGGCAGAGGAATGAACTGTTTTGTTCTCTTGTCATGGAAAAAATGCAACCAATGGTTGTATTGCCTTGCTATTTTTGTAACAAACATCTTGTTTGTGATGTGGCATGGAAGGAAAACAAGATTTTCCTTGGAGCCAAAGACCATTAGTACACTGTAATTTTCCTTTTGTTCAAGTGTCCCCTTCCTATCCAAAAACTTGGTTGCCTGGCCAAACATCCGGGGAGCATCCTTTCCTAACAATAAATCTTTGAAAACTGAGAAAAATTCATTAAAAACCTCATAAAAAAAATGGGAGGCCTTGTGCCTCCCCAAGGCTTGGTACCAGAATGTTACTGGGTTGAATTCATAATTTATTTTCTTGGACAGAGATAGTTTTGGAAACAGACAACAATTTAATATTGCGAAAATCAAGTAGGATGACATATAAAATTTATTCAATTCTTTGAATCATGACAGCTGAGAACATATTTCAATGGAAATTAGCTTCCCCCGATCGATAATGAATTGTTCCTTGACTGTGAAGTACATAATATAAGTAACTATATGGGAAATGCTTGCCATGGATTCTTGTCCCGTTATTCTTGTAAACAACCAAGCAATTTCCCGGAATGGATTTCTAAAGGAACTGACCTACAACTTTGTGATATCTTCAGGAATTGTTGTCGGGTCTTCGAGGAACTCGGGTAAGAGGTCCAACCCGTTATCATGTTTTTCTAGGAACTACTTGTAGTCTTGTCCTCTGAAGGTCAATATTGGCTCTGGCAATCTTAACATCTTGCGGAGGACCTGAGGTGACAAAGAAATAGGAGAATGGTCGCGTAGTGGAATAATTCTTTGGCTTGAAATATATTTTTTGTCACACCAAGAGACCACGTCCTTACAGTTAAAAACCTCAGGGACGCAACCTGCATGAGCGATTCCAGAGGTCCAAATCACTTCGTTATGGGCATAACAGGATGAATAGTAAGAGTATGCCCTGGACCACTGGAAGTTCTGGTCCTGATATTCACTGTATCTCCACAGAACTGTTGTCGAGTTGCTGCCATAAGTTTACAAGAATGTTTGTTTGCTCCACACGATTTTTGAAATGAAGAGTTGGAAGGGATAATATAACCATGCGCAAATATTGGTCCAAATGCATGAGAATGGGAGATCTCCTTGAGACTTTTTCTCGTTAATGACAATTTTGACAGTTCTTGCATGATGCGTTGTTAACATTAAAGACTAGTAATTGCATACATAGAAGTGCGAACATGACGGATACGACAATGAACAATTAAGGATTGGAGATTTTCTGAACGGGCCAATGCGACGACCCGTGTTTGAGATGAACAATCAGAAGGGATAATATAACTCTCCGCAAATCTTGGTTTAATGCATATTAATAGGAGATATCCTCGAGCGTTTTGCTCATTAATGACAATGTTGACGGTTCCTGCATGGTGAGTTGTTAGCATGAAAGGTTACTAATTGCATATTAAGAAAGAAGTACGAAGGTCGCGGGGATGGGAAAGAGCAATTAAGGAGTGTCTAATTATCGAAAGCAGTCGGGCGGGCTTCAAAATAGGGTTACAAGGTACAACCGTTGGAGGTGAGGGCCCGAGGGTCAAATTGTATGTCTCATAATTTTTTGAGTGCAAAACGCATAACACGGAAGAGGGCATGATGGGACGGTCTAAAGCGTAATTTGTATATCGCGGAAGTCTGAGTAATGTTTGCAAGACACAAAACAATAGAAGTGCAAACACGAGCCCGCCTATTCGAGAACCCGCAATAAAAAAAGTGGCTCAAGTATGGAATATAGAAACGACTGGGCGGATTCGTTTTCGCTAATATATTGAAACTTGTAATATATATCCCATTGCGTGGTAAGATATTTTATGCATGTCTCTGGGAAGAAAAGAGAAAATAAGAGAAGATAAATTAATTTAAATTCGAGGAGTCGAGCTTCATTTAAATTTCACTGTCTCGTCGACGCTTTTGCTTTTTAATGACGGTCTATATGGTTGTTGCATGATGAACTGTTAGCATTAAACCTTGGTCAGGCACAGTAAACAGTGACTAAGAATTGGAGATTTCGTGAACCCGCCAACCCGAGGAATCACGCCAGAGATTCCATGAAATGGGCAAGTATGGAAAGCGGTCAGATGGGCTTCAGAATCAGGGTGACAATGGTTCCCCAGGAGACATGACTTCTCGAGGGTCAAATTATATGTCTCGGAACTTGAGTGCAAAATGTGTACCACGGAAGAGGGGATGATATGGGAGTCTGGCAATCAATTTGTATATGGCAGAAGTGTGGGAGATCTCCTCGAGCCTTTCGCTCATTAATGACATGTTTAAGGTTCATGCACGACAAAGTGGTAGCATTGAAGCTTGCCAATTGCATATTGAGAGAAAATTAGGAAGGTGGCGGGGACACTGAACAATAATTAAGGAATGGCTAATTATCGAAAGCGGTTGGTGACGCTTCGAAATAGGGCTAGAATATACAACTAGCAGAGGTGAGGGTCTGAGGGTCAAATTGTATCTCTTGGGAGTGTTGACAGTAGAACATGTAACATGGAAGATGGCATGATGGTGCATTCCTGCGGACAAATTGTATATCACGAAACTCCAGGTACTGTTTGCTAGTCGCGAAACATTGGAAAGACAATCCTGAGCCCGCTAGTCCGAGAACCCGCAATCGAAAAAGTGTCTAAGTATGGAATAAGGAAATGGTAGGCCAAAATGGATACACATTAAATGTACAATGACATGGAGATATAACCAACTTGGGACTATGTATTAAAAGGAACAACGTATGGTTAGGCTTGTGACGGTGCATTCCAGTGGACAAATTGTATATCGCGGAACTCTGGGCACTGTTTGCAAGTCGCAGAAGATTCGAAACACAATTTTGAGGCCGTCAATCCGGGAACCCGCAATCGAAAAAGTGTCCAAGTATGGAATAGGGAAATGCTGGCCCAGACTTGTTTTCACTAATATATTGAAATTTGTAATAGCTTTCCCATTACCTGGCAAGATCTTCTCTACATGTTTCTGGACAAGTTCTATAGGGATGGTTAATCCTTGAGGATTTTTCTTATTAATGACGATCTTTACGGTTGTTGCATGATGGCGTCTTAGCATTAAACCTTTGGTGTTGAATATTTGGAAAGAAGTACGAGGATGGCTGGAACAGGAAACAATGACTAGGAATTGGAGATTTCGTGAACCCGCCAACGCGAGGATCCAAAATAGGGTGACAAGGTCTCCCCAGAAGACGCGAGGCCCCGAGGGTCAAATTGTAGCGCTCAGAACATTTGAATGCATAATGTGTAACATGAAAGAGGGGACGATGTCGGAGTTTGACAGTCAATTTGTATATGGTGGAGGTCCGGGTGCCAATTGTTTCGTACCGGTGTGTTCAGTTGTCATTAGTAAGACCATAATCAATGTATATTGGGAAGGGTGCGAAGTTAGTGGGGATGGAAGGCAACGACAGATATTTTGAAACATTTGTGAACCCTGGTAGAGTGAATCTTGCGAGTTCAAGGAGTCTGTGGTGGAATTGTAGATCATGAAAGTTTTGAGTGCAAGATGTATATCACAGAACAAGAAGCAACATAGTTCGAAAGGCCAACTCGGCAACCGTGACCATAAAATTGGCTAAGTATGGAAAGGAACAACGGTTGGTCGGATTCGTCATGTGAGGATATATATGGAGATGAAGATAATGTCAACCCTCCAACCCTCCAACCCGCGATCATAGAAAGGCGACTAAGTATATAACCAGAAAGCGATAATAGACGAGAAGAAGAAAAGGGAAAAGGTGCTAAGTATCTCACATAACAATATCTATTGTTTGTCTATTAATGCTAATCTTTTCGAACCCCTGGTCAGTTCTCACTAGTAAAAGCATAAGTTGCAGATCACAGAAGTTCTTTGGGTGCAAGATATATATGACGGAACAGGGGACATAAGTGTTGGATACCGCAAACCTGGGACCTGGTGGTCAGATAATTGGCTAAGTATTGAAAGGGACCGCGGTCGGTCGGGCTCATGGTGTGAATATATAGATAAAGATAAGCATCTACCAATCCGTGAATCCAGGAGGCCGTGAACCACAAAGAGATAATAGAGGGGGAGAAAAAAGGGAAAATTTAAAGAGAAAGTGTTTATATTTATTCCAATAGTATAGATTATTTCTGGTCCAAATGTAAATCAACTTCCAATTTGTAGGATGTTGTTTGGTTCGCAAATTTCGTTGAAACCCATAAACAATAGAAATAAAAAAATAAAAATAATACACACACACACACACACACACACACACACACACACACACACACACACACACACACATATGACGCAATTTTGTTTATATGCACAGATATTATCAAATAGAAGAAGCCACAATATATGCAAAATATTGATCAAGAACATGACGTGAACACTTGAGTTGCCTTGTTGTAATAGAGTCATTAATTCATTCTATTTACGGGACCCCGAAGAATGAAAGCAGGACGAGTCCTCCCATTTCTTTCTTTAAGTATAGGGCAGGCTCCACATAAGTATGGCCTATGACAAATTATTCTTCCATGTAAAATGTAAGGAGCGAACAGAGTGGCCTTTATTTAAATCGAAGTGCTAGGCAACATAAAGAAAAGCTTGTCGTCCATGTTTAACAACACACACACAAAAAGTACAAAACAAAATAAAAAACAACACCAAAGATTGGAAAACACCATACAAAAACCTCAAATATCCTATATTCAAATAAATTGGATTACAAAATACAGCTGACATTATTTGCCATTATGACTACGATTGGGCCTCCCGTCGACAAAAAAAAACAAATATGTACGATAATGAATCTTGTGGACAGTCTTTTATAGATTTCAACTTGACCATCAAATGCTTGATTCATAAAAAATAACGAGTTGAATATCAATTTCGGGTTTTGGACTTCATTGGTGTTGCCAACTAGATCTATCCCAACTTTTTGAATAGCTTGTCTCTTCTAGATATGGCCTGCCTGCATTGGCTGGTTATTCAACATTCCATACTTTGCTAAGTGTTAATTTCCCTCTGTCGTCGAAAACTTGGGGTTTAAGGTGCCTTCCTTGTAATGTTCTTGATCATTGACATCTAAGACAACTTAGAGATGCGATTCAGGCCCAATTCAAAGACGAGGGAGTGGTTTTATGTGACGTCAGCTTTGGGGGAAACAAATCCCGTTAGCCAACAAAAGATGAGACAAAAAAAAAATTCAAGCATGTTGTGACTGCTATTCTCCCTGTATTCGATCATATGTTTGGTTGAAAAGCCTGCTTGAAGATTTGTATGTTGAACTTCTTTGTTTTATTACTGTAAAGTGGAAGGGACATCCAAGTCAGCTGCAAAATGTTCCTCTGTTGAAGTACACAGCTTCTTCCAACAACACAAATCTAACAAGTGTATTAAATGTTGCAGATCACACCAGAATATATCTTTCGTCATAGGGGTGGTAGACATAACGACCCACAAAATGGTCTGGAATGTTTGGAAGTGACGCCAAATATTACTCCATGCCCGGATACACTCCGAAGGAAACTATAAAATTGGATACCCACGAACATGAGAAACTGTATGCACGTTTGAATCAACATTCTAAAATTACAGAACGTTTTATGCCAAAGTTGTAACAGACTTGACAGATAGCCAATTTGTATGTCAAAGAGTGTTGAGCGACCTCTAGATGCAGTAAAAAAATCGACATACAATCAAATTTCGATCACTACTAATACTAATGTCAAGTGAAAGAAGTCATGATCCCAGGCTCTAAGTAGTTTCACCTTCAGGCATCCACACTGGCAGTGACCCCAGGCTCCAGATAGCTTCGACTTCTGACATTGACATTGGCGGTGGCAATGGGAATAGTGCTATTGACTGCAGTACAACAATGCGGTGAACAAGCAGGGCTGTCATTTTCAAAGCACTTAGACTGCAGGATTGTCAAACCTGCAAAGAACATCGACTTTAGTGTTGCTTTGTCATGAAAACTACAATGTTGCTTTGAGTCCATAAATCTTTGGACGTTGGGTGTCCTGTGCGATAATGACCTTGCCATTAGGTACATGTCAGACATCTATTATCTAACATTGCAGTGTTAATGCAATTTCCATAGTGGACGACGACTCAATTGCATTGGCACAAGCAATATTAATTGTTTGATTAATTAACATCCTTGAAGGACGTGAATCCCAAACAACGCCTAAAACTTTTCGAACAATTGTGTGTTCAAAAAGTACATTGTTCTATATTTAAAAAAATCAGAAATTGTACGTGGAAACAATCTGGAATACACCACTACATTAAGGTCTCTTCTAAAGAATGAAATAAATGATTACATGAAGGTGGTAGTAAAAGGTGATTTTTAGAAACCAAATCATTACTTGAACACGTGAAACTTCTTGCAGAAGGTGGTAGTATAAAGTAATCCTCAGAAAGTGTTGCAATGTCCATAATCCAGAATTCCTTCACATTAATTTTTCCCAGTTACATGTCGATGCAGGCATTAGAAAGTTTTGAGAGTGTCGTTCCCTGGTTATATACCCACCTTCAAGTAGGAGGAGATTATTCGTGCAAAGAGGGGCAAGCTCATCGACCCAGATGCAATCATATGCATAGGAATAGTAAAAAAAAAATGTGCACTAGAGATAGAAAGTTGATTGTATGTGGAGTCTGTTACTACATCCAAAGGACAGTGACCAAACTTTGAAAAAGAATATGACTTTCTGTCAAGTCTGTTACCACACCCAGAAGTAGCTCAATAAACTTTGAAATAGAAACTTCTGTAATTTTAGGATGTCGATTCAACCACCCATACAGTTTTTCATACTCGCGACGATCCAAATTTATAATTTCCTTATGAGTATATTCATGAATGGAGTAATATTTCACATCATTTCTGAATATTATAGACCATTTTGCAAGCCACGACATGTGCGACTCCTTTGACGAGAGATCAATTCTTGTGTGGTCTGCAGAATTTGATACACTTGCCAAATTTGTGTTGTTGGAAGAAACTATATACTTCAACGAAGGATCATTTTGCAGGTGACCTGAAAATATCTTCCAACTCCCAGTAAGAAAACAAAGAAGATCAACACACAAATCTTTAGGGAGGCCTTTCAACCAACCAAAGCATAGAATACAGGGACAACACCAATCACAAGATACTTGATTTTTATTTTTTTTGTCTGAGTTTCTGTTGGCTAACAAAGTTTTTTTTCACTCAAAGCCGACGTCACCTAAAACCATTCCTTCGTCTTTCAATTGGGCCTGAATGGAATCTCTAAGTTGTCTCACATGTCCATGACCAAGAACATTACAACGAAGGCACCTTAAAGCCCAACTCTTCGATGATAGAGAGAAATGGGAATAAGTATTTAAAATCAACGCTAGAGGATGATAGTATAATCTTCTGTAGATTTTTGTGTAATTCGTTTTAATGGTAGATGCCCTTGATATTTATTCTTATTAATGTCGATATTTTTGAATGTGTGTTGAATAGTCACCAATAGCACGACTTAACATTCCCATATGCAAGCAGATTCTCAAATATGACAACCTGTAACATATGCACAGTATTAAAGAGGGACACGACGTCAAGACCTCTGTGGATGACACGTTTGTGGTAGTACAATATTGCACTGTTACTATGATGATGCCTTTAAAAAACTAAAATAGCCAACACTTTTTGCAAATTCAAAATGGATGCAATTTTTTTATCAGATCCCATAATATTCGCCTGTTTATGCATTTTAATGGGAGATGTCCTCGAGCTTTTCGCTTATTAAATCCAATCTTTTCAAACCTGTCTGGTTGGTTTTCATTAGTAAAATCATAATTAATGTGCATTGGGAAGGGCAGAAGGTGTAGGGGATGGAGGGGAGCGAAAAATTATTTTAACTTTTCTGAACCCGAGAGTGCGTGAACCCGCGAAACTTTGAAGACTCAACTAAGTATGGAAAGGCAGGTGGGACAAACGAAGTCATCGTAGGTAGAGGAAAGCTTGATAGTTCAAGGAGTCTAGGGTTGAATTGTAGAGCATAGAAGTTTTGGGTGCAAGATGTATACCCCGAACACAGGTTACCAGAGTTCGATAACACCTATCCGCAAACCCGCGTTCATAAAATTGGCTAAGTATGCAAACGAACGACGGTTGGTCAGACTCGTGATGTGAAGATATAGATGGAGATGACGATTTGTCAGTTCGCCACACTAGGAACTCACGAGCACATAAACGTGACAAAGTATAGAACCAGAAACACATAATAGAGGGTAAGAACAAAAGGGGAAAACATGCAAGTTTAAAAGAAATTGGCTAAGTATGCAAACAAGAGACGGTAGGTCGGACGCGTGATGTGAATATATAGATGGAGTTGATGATTTGTGAATTGGCCACCCTGGGAACCCGTGACCACAGAAACGTGACAAATTATAGAACCAGAAACACATAATAGAGGGGAAGAACAAAAGGGAAAAATGAGCAAGTTTACAAGAGGAAAAAGAAAGGGAGAGAATAACTTTATCGCTCACACAACAACACTTAGTCTCATAAATATGAAGCCATAGAAAGACATTAACTATGGGAAAAACATAGTCAACTATGAAATATAGTTGGAGCCCGACAAACTCTAGTTCAAGCCATAAGAGATGTTGTTTACATCCACTGCAAAATTTTGCATATTATTTTATCTTAATAGTATTCTCTGGGGAGCCAAATGTAAAACCATGTCACAACATATCCAACTACAGATGCAGGACCCCAACATTGCAAAGTTGAAGCAAACAAGAGCAAGCAACAAATAACAACCCGGGTAAGAAGCACCAAAAGTCCCAACTGTAGTCGCAGGACCTCAACCCTGCAAAGTTGAATCAAACAACAATAAGCAACATCCAGTGAACCAAGAAGCAAACACCTACCAACCGACCAGGAATGCTGGTGAAGAACAATATTGGCCAAATTCACTGCACACAAGATTGTATCAAAAAATTCGGAGGAAAATGTATTGTAACACATCTGTTAACCAAATATTTCAAGCTATGAGACCTGTCAGGTAAACATTCAAAGCTGTCAGGACCGTCCAAAGGCCTGCCATTGTGCAAGCAATTAATAAAGGTGCGCTTTTCACGACTGGTATTTTTCAATACTGGGAGCGATCAAAATTCTCTTGCAATCCATCTTTGTATGTGATTACTACGAATAGAGAAACATGACTGTAATGTTGTCTTCATCTCGTTCCTGATCGCCAATGTTAGAAATAGAACCTACCTCCATCACAACCACAGTGATGCATAAGAAAAGTAAATCATATTTTCTCCTCACATACAAAGATGTTCTGCAAGAGGATTTCAACTCAGGCATCCCCAGTAGTCAAATTTCCCACATGCAAACTGCAAATAGCAAGCAAAGCTAAACACGACACCCAAACCCGTCCGTCAATGGGGAACGACAAAAGGGCAGTTCCAATTGCGGTTGCAAAATCCCAAGCGTGCAAACTGCAATAAGACCAACATGAAAACAAGAACAACAACAACAGGCAAATAAGAATTCAGTGAAGAAGCAAGAAGCAATCATGAACTAGTGAACCAACAATGCCACTGAAGAAAAATATTGCCCATATTCACTGTAGAGAACATTGCATATTAAAAGAAATGGAAGAAAATGTATTGTAACATGCTTGTTAAGTAAACATTTAAGGTTGTGAGGCATGTTAGGTAAACATTTAAGTCTGTCAGAATTGCTCTGTAAACATTTAAGAAAGAATGCAATGTGGCAAGTCTCTTACGTACGAAAAACATTTATTATATTATTTTATAACAATAATTTTTTTTTAGTAACAATAGTTCGAATAATAGAGGCTATGTAAAAAATAAATTTATTCAAAGGACAAACTAATATGAAGTCAACTAATAAAAAACCGACTCTTTATCTTCAAAACTTTGGATATCCAAACATTTCAAGAAAAAAATAAAAACTCAGAAAGACCGTATATGATAAAAAACTTTGGATATGCTAACATATCAAACATTGGGAATAACGAAGCTGGCAATAAGACCTCCAATCTGTTATCCAATAAGATCATCACATATATGGTATTTTTTATTATATAAAAATCAATGTTTTTAGTTCCATGGTTCCAACAATAGATATTATGCAAATATTTTTAGTCAAAGGACAAACTTATATGAAGTCAACGAATTATCGATCGCTATAGTCCCTCTACGCCTTTGGCAGGGACTAATAACATAACGATATTTAAATTATATGCTAAACTAAAACCTAACACGATAAAAAAGCATAACTATATTTAAATTATATGCTAAACTAAAACCTAGCACTCCTGTAACAATATTTACATTACATTCTAGACTAAAAACTACTACCGTTTTAACCCTGCAGAACATTAAAACCACAAACTTCTCAATGTTATTAAAGTAGAAAATAAACAACTGCTTCACTGCATTAATTTACACGTATCATTTCATTGTACAAAGACATTACGAAAAACCATAAAACTTCTCAATTTAATTGAAGTACAACGAAGACAAGCAATTGTTTAGTTTACACATCTCATCTCTTTGTAAGAGATTCAGAAAATGCCTTAATTAATGAAATCACTCAATACAATGGAAAAGTCTTTCTAATTTCCCCTCTTGATGTTATTTGATATACAAAGATATGTTTATTTGAAAACTTTTAATTCAGAAATCAAGGCAATGCCCTGTTCTTGGCAGTTGTCATTCTGCCTTGAAAAAGGAGAGAAAAATGTGTCCAAGCAAGATAATTTCTCATATAGCTTCATAAATATTTATTTATAGTTAAAAATACTACTAAGGCGAACAAATATAAGAAATTATCTGTTCTATGATGAAATATGTATTTAGTTGAAAATGTTTTATGATGAAACATGTATTTAGTTAGAAAATTTTCATGGCTGGCTAAAGATACCATATGAATTACCTTGGATTCAACAAATGCTTTTTAAGTAATAATTTGGTGTTAATTTTTATATAGAAAATTGCATAAATTCAAGGCCATATAGTTATGTTGGCCATATAATTATGTATATGGTCAGATATTTGAATGGAAAGTGAATTATGTTATGTATGATTCATTACTTAACGGAGTGACAACAAAGTCATTCCACGCAATAATTGAGAATAAGGAAATTTAAGAGGTCAAATTGTTAGAAGACAATGAGTTTTTAAGCTTTTTAGAAGTAAAGAAGATAGGTCAAATTGTTAGAAGACAATGAGTTTTTAAGCTTTTTAGAAGTAAAGAAGATACTTTTGTCTAGGGTTTAGGAGTTCTCACTTTCTACAACCTAATCTTAAGAGTTCTCACTTTCTGCAACCTAACCTTAATAATTGTTGCGAGAAAAAAGAGTTTTGCTTCTTTAACACTTTTTTGGAATTTCAATTTTACTTCCATGATCTAACCAACATTTTAATAATTAACCATCCTTTTAATTCATTTATTACTTTAGCTATCAACATTTTAATAATTAACCATCCTTTTAATTCATTTATTACTTTAGCTATTACATTATATGTTTACATCAATAACAATATTTTCAAATAAGATCTCTAATAAAATATTAACCAAGTTGTTCATCTTATATTTAAGAAATGAACTTTGTTGTGATATAAAATAGAAATGAACATCTCTTGAATATTACATAAACAACTTGGTTCATAAATTAAATATCCAAAAAAAATTATAACATAAAAAAATCCATACATATTAAAATAATATATGGAATGTGTCGGATATGATATACAATGATGAATGGCCTGAACATTTTATAGGCCTCGATGTGATCTTTCACGTAATAGTTATGTCTTTATGTGATGCATCATACCTATTACGTGAAAGGTCTCCTTGAGGCCTATACAATGCCAAGGACATTCATTATTGTATATCATATCCATCTCTCATATTACACATTCAATATATTATTTTATTATGTATGGATTTTTTTATGTTATTTTGTTTATTTATGAACCAAGTTATTCATGTCATATTTAAGAAATGAATTTTGTTGTGATATAAAATAGAAATGAACATCTCTTGAATATGACATGAATAACTTGGTTCATAAATTAAATATAAAAAAAAAATATGATAACATAAAAGAATCCATACATATTAAAATAATATGTTAAATGTGTCATATGAGAGATGGATATGATATACAATGATGAATGGCTTTAACATTTTATAGGCCTTGATGCGATCTTTCACGTAATAGGTATGTCTTTATGTGATACATCTTTTAATCAGATTAGCATCTTAAGTTCCATAGTTTAGGTATATATTTATGAATAATGTATATTTTTATATACACAAAATTCTTCTCCTCGAATGTTAAAGTTGGTTGGATATATCAAGCATTAGAGGGTCATTGTCATAATCAACAAGGACATCACCCATAATTGCATTGATTGTTTCATTGTCTGAGAAACAAACTACTATATCCACGTTGTTAACTACTTTTAGCTTATGATTGCTAATGGGGTATCTATGAAATGTGGTGCCCGATGTGAAAATGTGAAACTTCAAATGGGTGAGTATTCTTTGAAAACTCACATGTTTGTCATTGAAATCACGAGGGCTTAACCTTTTTAACCAATATCTTATCACGTTCATTCATAAAGGGGGTTTTTAAATTGTGAAAATTATAGTCAATATATTGTAGGTATTGGGGGGAGGGGGGGGGGGGGNTGTGGGGTCTTAGGGGGTTTATAGGTATTGTGGGGTATAAATAGGGGTATCTAGTAAAAAGAAGGGTTTCTTTTATTAAAAAGATGTATTGGGCGGGGGGCTCAACAAAAGGATTTTGGGAGGTATTGATCAATATCTAGTGAAATTAGGGGTATTCTTTAATATCCCACAAATAGATGTGCTACGTCACAAGTTCACATAGTGAATACCCCGTGATTGAAATGGGCGATTACGATATTTTTTTGGGTGTTGAACATTTGATAAAACTAAGGACCATCACCATGAATTTCTTGGAATTATTCATGAGTTTTTAGATGGACGTGCATTCCTACTTGCTCAAAGTGGGATCTCCAAAAATAGTAAACTCCAATCGTATGGAAAAGCTTCTAAAAAAGGGTCATTCTAACATTATTGCACAATCTCATGCTATTCAATCCTTCGAGGACATTTCTCATATAATTCATCCATATTTGCAGTTAGTATTCGACAAATGCCACCAGGTCTTTGAACTTCTCCAAGGATTACCATCCTCACACTTAGAGCATGATCATAACATCCCACTACTCCCCAATAGCCTACTACCCAATGTGCACATGTATTCTCATCCTTTCACTCAAAATAATTAAATTGAAAAGATTGTCCAAGAGCTATTAGCTACATGTATCATTCATCTTAGTACTAGCCCCTACTCTTTTTTGGTTGTCATGTTTCTTATAAAGGAAGGAACTTGATGCACGTGTCTTGATTTTTCAATCTCTTAACAAATTAACAATCAAAGATAAATTTCCCATTTCGGTCATTGAGGATCTCCTAGATGAGCTACATGGAGCCCATATCTTCACCAACTTGATCTTTGCTTTGGTTATCACCAAATTTGCATGAAGGTATATTCCAAAGACTACTTTCCACACTCACAAAGATCATTGTGTGTTTTCGGTGATGCCTTTTGGTCTTTTCAATGTACATTCCACCTTTTAGAGCCTAATGAACCACATCTTTTAACCCTTTCTACACCATTCTATTTCAATCTTCTTTGATGACATCTTGGTGAACAACAAAACTTGGGTGACACATGTGGATCGAGTCTTACAACTCCTCTGTAATTACTAGTTATTCCTCAAACATTCTAAATGTCATTTTGGTGCTTCTTGGGACACATTGTTAGTGGGGAGGGTGTGCTTGTTGATCCTAAGAAAATTGAGGTGATGGAAGATTGGCCTCACCCCAAGACCCTGAAAAGTTTGTGCAACTTTCTTGGATTCATGGCTTACTACTAGATTTTTTTCAATAACTATGGTAAAATTGCAACTCCCCTCACCACCTTGCTAAAAAATAATGCCTTTGGTTGGGATGTAGAGGTCGAACATGCCTTGTAGGATTTCAAATATGTTATGTGTACTACACCAATACTTTCCTTGTCTAAATTCAATAAGACTTTTGTTTTAGAATGGCATGCCTTAGGTAAAGGGATTGGGATTATGTCAATGTAAGAAGAATGCTCGCTCACCTTCACTAGTAAGCAATTATGTGATAGAAACTTGGAAAAATCCACCTATGAGAAAGAAATGGTGGCCATTCTACATACAAATGATATATGGTGTCCTTATTTAATGAGCCATCATTTCCATATTAAAATAGACCATCACAACTCAACATACTTTTTGGAATAAAGGCTATCCTCAATAGAGTAGCAAAAGTGGGTCACAAGAATATTAGGCTATGACTATGAGATTATCTACAAGAAGGGCACGAAAAACGCGATGGTTGATGCTCTCTCTAGGAAGTATGATGAGGAAGGGTCCCTATCTGCCTAATCTTTCATAGTGGCTAATTGGTTGTAGGTGGTACATCAAGAATGGTCAGTGGATGCCAATATTATGCAAATGATCCACTAGCCATCAACCGACCCATATTTGCATCCAATATACACTTGGAAAAATGATGACCTACAATATAAATGTTGTATTTTTTTGGTTTCAGATCCCACATTTAAATCCAAAGTGTTATATGAATTACACTTATCTCCAATATTGGGCCATTCGAGGTTTTAGAAAACATATGAAATAATTAAACATTAATTCTTTTGGGAAGGAATTAAGAAGGACATCTACACCTTTGTGGTTGAATATGAAACATGCCAATGACACAAGGGATAAAATGTAAGGCCTTCGACTAGATGGGCATGAATACCATCGCCCAAGTCCTCAAGGAAACAAAACTTGGGGTTGCTTTGGAACCCAAGTTGGGAAAGTGGACACCTTGGGAATGAAAACAAGCTAAGGGGATTGCCTAAGTATGAAGCAACCAAGATATTGGGGCGCAATGACATGAGGGGCGCACCAAGGTTGGGTGCATCGGTCCCAAGGGGCATGACAATTGACAAGCGCATGGGTTCGTTTGGGAAAAAAAATACGCAAAGGGGTGCAACGAATCGTTTGAGTGACTTAGTGCGCGAAGGGGTGCGACGATTCAATTGGACATGGGATAGTGAAGGGGCGTGACACCCCCAAAGGATGTGACAGTTCACGATGGTGACCTTTGGAGTCCCTAGAAGAGAATAAGGGCACACAACCAAGAAGGCAGATTTGGAAGACAAGGAGAGAAAGAGAGCTCTGCGGTTTTGAGGCATATGAAGAGGGCGAGCTCCCTCAAGGAGCCAAGTTGCTCCACTTGGGAGGACTTGTTCTTCCCTTAGGAGGATTCAATGGATAGAGTTGGGCGAGTTTCTCTTGGGATGATTTTGGGGAAGTCAGGAAACAAAGGTCTGTTGGAGGCATGTGTAAGGTAGAACCAAAATCCGTGAAGTCTGCGGAAATGAAGAGACAACAAGTCTGCGGTTGGGGGCACGTTTTAGGTGCACCACAGGTAGATGCATAGACAATTGCGATAGAGAGTCTTGGTGACGATATGTGTATGAGTGTCTTGGTGAGGTGAGGCAAGTCATTTGATTCCACCGCATTGTAAATCGAGCCAGGAGTGGTCAAGTTTTCACTGTTTCACAAGAACAAATAATTACTCTGGTACTAGGCACCATTTGTGAAGCCCGCACTATATCTATGTTTCTCTTGTTTGTTTCATTGTTGTTCTCTTGGCTTCTCATGTTCATGGGTGTATGCTTAAATATGACTAAGTGTTAAAGCAATTAATGAATGTCTAAGTGTACAAGAGTTGCACTAGAGTAGGAGTGTGACTCACTGGTAGCCTAGAACGAAGTATGGGTATGGTCTAGGTGAAGAGGCGCAGTCTGAACTAAGTATCCTTGGTGTTGTTGAGCAACCAAGTGAGAAGCGTCGTAGTGTCGCATGCCCTCAAGAGGTGCACGATCGCAAGGCACGTCGTGGGGATGTGACAAATGTTATCAGAGCAATTTTGTGCTCTTCACCACTCTTGTAGTCAGAACAATTATGTTGGGGCACACTTGTTGAGAAGGTTATTTGTTGTGAAGTTGATTCAGTGGGAATGTTTTCAGACTTGGTGAATGGTTCGGTGCAACGAACTTGTTCATTGTAGACTTTGCATCAGAATTACAACATAGGTTCGGTTGATGGTGCAATGGGAAGGTTGAGTTGGATGCACACCTTGTGCAAACCGAGAGTAGATTTTGTATTAAGATGTAGCACTTGGACATGGTGGGTGATCACATAAATCATCTTAGAGTTGATCATAGAGGCAGACTTGGTTGATTTTATTTGTCATAGAAGTCAGTGTTGGACTTGTTTTGCACACCTTGGAGAGACCAAACACATAGTTCGTTGGCTGAACCGAGCACTTTGGCAAGGCAATTGAATACAGGATTTGTCGCACGACTTGTCATAAAATAATCACAAAAGTGATCATAGAAGTGAAACACAGAGGGTGATCACAGAAGTGATTGCGAAGGGGAGTAGTTCTAGGTTGCAGCGAGGTGAAGCAATTGGGTGCGTTGGATGACCCGGGGTGACCTAGAACAACTCTACAACATGCATTTGTTGGGCATGTTTTCATCATGATGTCTTCATGTCATGCATCACCGAGAACAACATTTGAGTTGAATTGGGTCGTTGGACGAGATCATAGCCTTTGGACAACGTAGCTCTTCACAAAGTTACAATAGTCAATTAGCAACAATATGACTTGACAGTCAGGTGGTGGTTGCATAGTGCCTTGAAGTAGAAGCAATCAATATCCAGAGATGGCAAGACATTGGATATGAGTTCGGTTATTTGCATGCAAAGTTTGGGAATTATATGGATTTCAAAAGTGGATAGATGGACTCAACCTTGTATCAAAATGAAGTTCTTGTAGGTATGTGGATCTGCGAACAATGATTGAGGAGAGTTCATGCAAAGAGTCGATTTCTTGGGAGTGTAGGCTCAAGACAACAGACTTAGAACATGGTTGCAACAAAGGATGTTGTTGAGAAAGATATGGTTGGCTTCAGTTCTTTCATTTTCTAAGTGTTGCAGCGAGTTCTTTGAAGGGAGGATGGATGAATTGGTGCTTCAAGTGCATTTTGTTTCCTCGGTGAAAACCAACAAACTTGAGCGTGACTCAAGTGCTGCAAAACCAAAGAAGTCTTGTGACAGTTTTGGATGCCTTGATCAGGTGAACGTCCAGAGAGATTAAGATGACATGCTTGGATGAGTCCTGAGGTGGACTTAGGTAGATTTGGATGCAATTGTGAAGGTGGCTTGAGGAATTTGCCTAACTCTTTCATGAGGTCTGTTGGATAGGTCGTTGCGATGGTGAACAATGAAGTCTGAACATGTCAAGTTTGAAAGGATGGGTGAGGTGCCCTGGTGTTTGGTTCCTTAGCCAGATTCATTGGGTCATGCGTTGACTTGATAGTCATGGTGACAGTGCCAAAGTTTAGACGCTTGCAAGAGGGAAAGTAAATTTCAATCTAGGAGGTAGATGGAGTCAGTAAGGAAGTCGACCAAGAATTGTTGGCAGTCAACTTGAATGGGCAGAACGTAGACCAAGTGACTTGGGTGGTGTTTGCTTGCCTTTAATATGGGACATTGAATGAGGAAAAGCATGCCTTGGTGGCTTGTGGATGTTTGTGCAACAACTCAGAGATCTGGGAGGGTTGTTGGTTGGAGTTGGTAGAAGTATTGGTGTGAACATGCCTAAGGCATGTAATTTCTTTGAGGTGACTCATTCTACTTGGAGCAATTTAGAGGGTTCAATGGGAAATTTTAGGAGTGTAGGCATGTTGGCCACTCTCATCACAAATGTGGAGTTGCATTGAGGTGATTTGACAGAAGGAGGTGAGTTGAGGACTTGCCTTTGTTTGGAGGATTTTGTGTAGAGAAGTAGATTGCAATATGAAGATATTACTTAGGCATGAGAGTTTCTCTTGCGTTGGGCATCATGGTTGAGGGTGAATCCTAACCATTCCAAGGCACAAAGAGATATATTCAACAATGTGGCTGGGTGACAAAGTAGTGGGGCAAAGGAAGTATAGATGTATAATTCTTGGGGCAGATCAACTAATTGTTCCATGAGGTGGACAATGGAGACAAGTTTTTGTATATGACTTTGCTTTGTAGTGACTCCATAGTGTAGCAAGGTGAGGGGTGACCTTGCCTTGGTATGAGATCATTGCACGGATGAATCAAATTGTGAAAGAAAGTGACCAATTTGTGCATGAGGGTGTGCAGTCTCAAGGAGTGTGATGGTTGGAGTGGCCATTCAACTAGTTCATGACTTGGGTGAGAACATCAACATGACAAGGGGGTCAAGAGTAAAGATTCACTAGTAGGTTCAAAGTGCAACACTTAGACATTGTGGAGGATCTTATTACTGAAGATCAAATGATGGAAGCAATAGTGAGGAAAGGATGGACACTTACCTTAGTCTTTGAGGTTGGACAAGGTGACAAAGATGCGACATAAAAGACTAAGTTTGGGCACGGAGATGCACATTTCAGGAACTAGACGCGACGGTTGGACTAGCTACCTAACCAATGTAGGACTTGAGTCTATAGAATCATGCATAGACATGACATATTTGGTTGAAGTATGGGCACAACAACTAGATAATAAGAGTTCAATACTTAGGAAATTTTTTGAAGTGAAGTGTGCGACAATCAGTTCTAGCAGGTAATGACAATAGCAACGAAAATGAACAACAACAAGGTGACAACATCACAACTTTCATCCTTGGAGTTGGGTGAAGTGACTGCATTGACTCAGACAACATATCGTGCGAATTTGGGTGCAATACGATTTGGTTTGTGGAAAATTGGGGTTTCCACTTCGTAGGAAAACTTGAGTCTTCTACTTTGGAAAAATTTGGGGTTTCCAGTTGGCATGAAACTTGGGGTTTCTATCAGACTTCGTTGCAGTGGAGGCACAAGTTCAGGCGGAGACTTGGACATTCCATATTTTGTGGATGTTTCCAAGGATGACAATGACTTGAGGTGAGGGAGGATGTAAGGCCTTCGAATAGATGGGCGCAAATACCTTCGCCCAATTCCTCTAGAAAACAAATCTTGGGGTTTCTCCGACACCTAAGTTGGGCAAGTGGATGCCTTGGGAATATGAATGCGCCAAGGGCTTGCCTAAGTATGAGGTGATCCAGAGATTTGGGAGCATTGACATGAGGGGTACACTAAAGTTGGGCACGTTGGTCCCAAGGGGCATGACGGTGGACGAGCATATGGGTCTGTTTGGGCGGCTGGATCCGTGAAGGGGCACGAGGATTCGTTTGGGAAACCAGGTCCGTGAATGGGTGCGACGATTCGTTTGGACATGGGTTTGTGAAGGGGCACAACACCCCCAAAGGACATAACAGTTCATGCTGGTGACCTTTGGAGTCCCTATAAGAGAATACATGCACGGAACCAAGAAGGAAGGTTTGGAAGACAAGGAGAGCAAGAGAGATCTACGGTTCTGAGGTAAACGAAGAGGGTGAGCTCCCTCGAGGAGCCAATTCACTCCACTTGGGAGGACTTGTGATGCCTTGAGGAGGATTTAGTGGATACATTTGGCCGAGTTTCTCTTGGGTTGATTTTGGGGAAGTCTGGAAACACAGGTTTGTTGGAGGCATGTGTGAGGCAAAACCAAAATCTGGGAAGTCTATGGAAACGAAGAGACAAAAATTTTGCGGTTAGGGGCATGTCTGAGTTACACCACAGGTAGTTGCAGAGATAGCTGCGATTCAGAGTCTTGGTGATGATCTGTGTATGAATGTCTTGGTGAGATGAGGTGAGTTGTTTGACTTCGATTTGTTGTAAACCGAGCTGATGGTGCTCATGTTGCAACTGTTTTGCAATAAAAAAGACTTAGTCGGGTATTAGGCACCGTTTGTGTCGCCCGCACTATATCTATGTTTCTCTTGTCTATTCCGTTGTTGTTCTCTTGGCTTCTCATGTTCATGGATGTATGCTTAAATATGACTAAGTGTTAAATTAGTTAATGAATGTCTAAGTATACAAGAGTTGCACTAGATTAGGAGTGTGACTCGTCGGTGTCCTAGAATGAAATATGGGTATGCTCTACATGAATAGGCATAGTCTGAATGAAGTATCCTTAGTGTTTCCAAGCAGCCAAGTGAGAAACGTCGCAGTGTTGCATGCCCTCAAGAGGTGCACAATCACAAGGCACATTGTGGGTACATGATAGAAACGATAAAGCCTCTAAGAGTATTACAACCATAAATTGATCTTGCTATAGTGTGGGATGACATTTCTATGGATTTCATTATGGGTTTATTGAAATCAAGAAATAAATTAGTGATCATGGTAGTTGTTGATTTCCTTTCTAAATATTTTTAAACTCCATAGAAATGTCCTAATGGACAATATTTTTAAACTCCATGGCATGCCTAAATCCATTGTGACTTATCAAGACCCCATCACCATAAGCAATTTCTAGCAAGATTTGTTTTAGCTTGAAGGTACCCAATTGAATCTAAACATGATATACCACCCCCAAACAAACGACCAAAAAAAAACAAACAACAAAAGTTTAGAAGCTTATGAATGTTATTTTTCTTCAGACAAGAAAGCACGATGGGTCTATTGGTTACCCCTAGCCAATTGTGGTACAATACTACCTATCATGGTGCTAATCAAATGACACCCAGTTTGAGGTGGTCTATTGACAATTCCCCCCATCAATGATCTTGTGATTATCGAGCCTCTTTAAGATTCATGCAATGGACAAAACCCTAATAATTTGTGATGACATTCTTTATACCCTCAAGGATAATTTGGTGTTGGCTCATAATCACATGGAGCAATGGGCCTATCAACATCACCCCAAACACCATTTTGAAGAAGGGGCTTGGGTGTTCTTGTGTCTCCAATCCTATAAGTAGACATCACTCAAGGAGAAGAGCCACCAAAAGTTATCTCCTAAGTTTTACAGACATTAAAACCTTATACTCTAATGTATAGTCTCAATGGCTTACAAATTGGCTCTGCCAAGCCATTCTAAGCTCCAACTAGTCTTTCATGTGTCCTACTTGAAGAAAGTGCTTGGTCCAATTACATGTTTCAACCTAGCCATTCAAAATTGGACGAGGAGGGTTCCCTTTGGTTGCAACTTAAGACCATTTTAGACAAACATGAGCATCATCTTTGCCAATGCATTATCTAGGAAGTTTTGATCCAATGGAAGGATACATAGCTTGAAGAGATACATGGGAACGAACATAGTTTCTCCACCAATTTCCTCATCTCCAACCTTGAGGACAACACTGCTTTGTAAGGGGGAGGGCATGTTAGGGTCCCACCCTAACCCCCCTAGTTAGTGGAATAGGTTGTCACTTGATGTATTGAGGGTTATCTTTATTAGATAAGGCCCCATAGGGTAGTAATAAGAGGGGATGTTAGGTTCCCACCCTAACCCCCCTAGTTAGTGGAATAGTTTGTCACTTAACGTATTGGGGGTCATATTTATTAGATAAGGCCCCACAAGGTAGTAATCAATAAATGTAACTGGTCTGATTAAAGAAGGTCCACTAATCAATGGTCGAGGCCTCATTAATGGAGGTCAACTAGGTGTTTAGGGTTTTGGTCAATTAGAAACTATATATAGTAGTAGAAGCTACATAATCATTTGCCAAGTGAATATTATTGTATTGGGAGGTTTGCTCATGTTGGAGATTTCCCCCTTAAAGAGGCAAGTGAACATTGCATATAGCAATGAATATCAATACATATATGCTTATTGTTGTTATTTTCTAATTTTAGTTTTGTTTATTTATTTTTCGTAACTATATTTTAGGCTATTTTGCTTTAACTAGCAAAAAAAAACACCACATTGAAATCTAACATTGACAATTGATTACTGAATGAATTGAAGTGGTATGATTGATTACCTTGTAGTTTTGATCCTAAATTTATTTAGCTATAAACTTATTGTAGCTATGAGCTAATTACATTTCAGTTTTGTTAAATTGTTGATTAATGATACAAATTTAGAATTCGACATCAACAAAAACATATATGAATTATACAAATTTAGAATTCAACATCAACAAAATCGTATATGAATTAGGTTATTTATATATCTTAATAAAAAGTCCTAAAATGCTCTTTATATTGGAAACTATTTTAAAATGCACACATATTTTACATCTTAAAACTATACTATCAAGTTTGGACTTCCTTTTTTAAATGCCTTTCTAAGTTTTTTCTTTTCTTGGAAATGTGTACTCTTTTATACCTAGATTTGTTGTGAAGGAAACATGTGCTCCTCTTTTATAGGAAGAAATGAAGCTAAAGTAGCATTACTTGTAAATGGAGTTCTAGTAGTTCACTATGGTACTTGAAGTGATATAACAACCATACTTTCTTTTATTGGTTAATATTATGGTCCTTATACGCTACCAAAAATTTTGTTTGCACTCCCATACGCGAGTTTACACAATTCACAATTTTGTTTGCACTCTTTTTTTCACATTAAAATTTTATCTTATATATCGTATATATAAAATGTCCCTTTTCAATATAGAAATTTAACAAGGCGATTACAATCAGCCCCTAAAAATAGGGATCAAACTACTAAATCATACAACCCTAGAAAATACCGATGGGCCTCAACAAAATTCTGCAATCCACCCAGAACTGGCACAAAAAGACCTATCTACAAAATATTTCAAATGCTACCAACATATTAATATCCAAACCATATAACAATCCTAAGATCCGAGAACCTCTCATAAAGCTAATTTTTCATAGAAAAGTTCAATAAAGATTTATGTGAAAAGAAGGACCCACATGTCCATCCTCCATCTGAATATAGGTTAATTTGCCTTCCGAATGATCCAAAGCCTGTTTGCATAACTCATCCGCCTCCTGGTTAAAGTCTCTATAGGTATGAGTAAAATCTAAAGCCGATAATTCCCCAATGAGATCCTTGATTTGATCTTTCCAAAATTCCAACCCCATGACCTGGAGGTCACATTTCTGATTCAACCAGTTTGTAATGATCTTCAAGTCACCGACCACCTGGAGATCATATAAATGTAGGCGAATGGCCAAGGATAACAGATCCTACACTCCCAAAAGTTTTGCTCTGGTGTTTGTACCAGGTCCACAATTCAACAACCATATGTACTTTGTATAGATATTTATCTTGATAACTCCCCCCACTCCACTAATCCAACCTCCTCTTTTTGCAACCCCATCAAACGAACATGTTGGTCTTTCATTTGTTATTATTATTTTATTTTAATTGGCAGTTGCTTTTTCTCTTTTTTCCTCCCTAACCAGCCCATGATCTCGTGGATCACCGAGGCTATAGAAGCCTGACCTTCATCTTTGGCCTTCATCGAATAAGACTATGTTTCTTTCCAACCAGACTTGCCAACAAATTATGGAGGGCATCATGTGCCTTAGTGGATGTCGAAGAACCCGATCCTTGAATAACTTTTGTAGATCCCAACCATTCCAACCAAAATTTTTCTTAAGTGCTACTAGCAGCTCTGTCCAAATTTATTGTGTAAATATGCATTTTATCATGAAGTGTAGTGTTGATTCGGATTCTTGATGATAGAGGGAATAAATGACCTGACCCTGCCACCCTCTTCTTTGTAAATTTTCTCGTGCGAGGATCCTATTCTCCATCATAAGCCATGTAAGGAGTTTGAGCTTTTGTGCCAAATCCCACTTCCATAAGGATTTGTGCCACCATTTGTCACTATGAGTCCAGATCTTCGAAGCTATGGCATCATATGCATTTTTTTGCTGAGATGATTCCCAAGGAATTGTTTCTTGTCCATACTAACTCATTCGGAGAATCTGTCAGAAAAATACCTTCATGGTCCAAGGATATGCAGAAACAGACCCATTCTGCTGCTTCTGAACTGACCAAGCCCAACTCTAAAGATGATATCCAATGTGTCTTGGAAATACTGTGCCTACCCACATCTTCCATTCGATAGAGAAAGTGGCAAGCCCTCAACCTGATGGAGTCCATGAGGCTTCTATATAAAAATGACCTCTTACCCAACCCAATGATCGAGTCTTCTCCAATTCTGATAGACATTCTAGAACTTGGCTTCTAGGCAATCCAATGTGCCACCACCTGTAACAATTTGAGTAGGCATCTCCAAATATTGGAGACTTTGTGTTAACTCACTAAGGGTATTCTGAGCCAAGACACCACCGATGATGAAGTAAGATACTTGTCTAATATCACCCTGTGTCACAGTCTGTCCTTCATCAGACAACGCTAAAGAGTATTGGCTACCATCGCTCTCCTAAACCATATCATATTATTAAAACCCCAGCCACCGTATACTTTTGGCTTTGCAAGGTACTCCCATTTGTAGAGATGGATACGATCCAAGTCCCCACAACCTGACCACAAGAATTCAAACATTAATTTCCTGATCCTAGAAAGAACAAAGATTGGAATATTTGCAATCGCCCACCAATACACAGGTAAAATCTCTAGAACCAATTTAACTAACACATACCTCCCACCTAATGATGGCCAACGATGACACCATATCCCAATCCTTCTTTCAAAATTTTGAATTAACCATCTCCATTCCTCCACCCAATAGTTTGAAGGCTTGAGGAAATAACCAAGATATCAAAAACCTGCATCCAAATCCACCATTTTGTAGGGAATGATAGCTTTGTACTCATCTAGTTCATGATCCTCAATGCCAGAGTGATGTAAAGAGGATTTTTGAGGATTTATGACTAGACCCGTCGCTCTACAAAATAAGGACATAATAGAATCGATCACCTCCAAGTCTGAAACCTGGGATTTGGTCATGATCAAGACATCATCCACAAACAGTAAGAGAATGTTCTTCAGTAGTCTTGTTGTCTTAACCCCCATGATTTTTCCCTCTGCTTGTGCCTGTTTGAGCATTAAACTCAGACTTTCCATAACTAGAATAAAGAGTAAAGGTGATAAAGGCCAGCCTTGTCTTATCTCGCATCCACTTTTGAAAAATGAGGTAGACCCGCCATTAACCATAATCACAAAGGTTGTTGTATTTACACAACTCATGATCCAATTTGTGAGCAATAGTCCAATGCCCATCTTTAAAAGGACCATCCTGAGGAAATCCAAATTAACACAATCATAAGCCTTCTGGAGATCCAATTTTAATACTAAGGCTTTCAATTTTATGGATTTTATGATGTGTAAGCATTCTTACGCTACTCCTACAACATCCAAGATCTGCCTACCCTTTAAGAAACCAAACGACTCTAGGGATAAGGACTTTGATAGATATGGCTTCAATCTGATTGCTATGATCTTTGTAATGATTTTGTATGCAATATTTCAAAGGGAAATAGGCCGCAATTCCCCAAATATGGAGGGCTTATCCACCTTAGGTATCAGTGTAATAAAGGTCGAGTTTAAAGAACTTATCATCGATCCAGATATCCTTGACTCCACCACTGCTTCCAGGACATAATTCCATATCAGATCAAAGAACATGAGAAAAAATTCCACTGTCCAACCGTCCGGTCTAGTGCTCTTGTCCTTGGAAAAACTCTTCAGAACTAGTTTGATTTATTCAACAAAACTAGGTTTCCCAACTTCCTGAACATCTCTCTGAGTGAAAAAACTTGGATAATGTTGCACTACTTTCACCAAATCAATTATGGTATTCTACCCATAATCAACATAGAAATTTTTGAAGTATCTCAGAGCTTCAGTCTTGATGTCATCATGTCCAGAATGACTACAACCTAATTCATCCTTCATCTCCCAAATAATATTTTGGTTTTTCCTGTGACTAGCATAATGGTGGAAAAAATTTGTATTCTGGTCACCATGCTTCAACCAAATGGCCCTACTCTTTTGTCTCCACGTTTCTTCATCAGCTAAGAGGTACTTTTGTCTTTTGTTTTCCAACTCTTTGATATAGGTGTCAATATCCACCCGTGCCCTCCCACTGCCTTTGGACTTGTAAGACTTCTTAAGGTCATCCTCTACATTATCTAGCTCAAGGGATCTCATCTTTTTTTGCAGTTTCTCCAAACCAATCAATTTGTGTTTAAGAGATTTCAATTTCCATACAAGTCTTCTTATCGTTGAAGGTTCAGAGTCAAAATATGTGGACTTCCATACTGACAAAACTAAATCACTAAATCCTTTCTCTTCCAACTAGATAGAATTTAGTTTGAAAGGGTAAGCTATCTTCTGTTGTCCATCATCAAACTGGAGCACTACTAGAGCATGGTTTGAGATGTATGGATAAACTACCTAGGATCTGTACCTCCCAACTGAAGAGACAAGATAATCCGACATGAAAACTCTATCCAGTCTATTGGCTATGCCCTCAGACCCTCCTCTTCTATTGTGCCATGTAGGGTCATAATCAATTGGGACTATATCAACCAGTCCATTGTCATGGAAGATACCTTTAAAATACTCTGCCAAGGGGTCTAATCTTGATTTGGAACCCCACACTTTGCTGGCAGAGACTGTAAAGTTTAGGTCTCCTGCAAGGATAAGGTTTTTTGTAGCTAATACACCACTATTGACCACTAGATCCCAGAAAGTTTTTCTATATGTGCAAGGACCATAACTATTAATCAAGGAGACCATCCAGTTGTCCTCTGTTACACATGAAATTTTCACACCTAGGTACCTAGCCCTAAGTGTTGTAAGTGTCATATAAGTGTCTCATACACCGTGACACCATCGAATAACCTATGTTACAATCCCTAGTCAATGTGGAGGAGGGATATATTACATGAAGGCCAAAATACCGAGTGCACATGAATTATTATTAATATTCATGGAAAATAAATTAATTAAGTGTGGGAATCCACCTCACATTTGGTTTCCTATTTTTTAGGGAAGGTGGAGGATCTCATGGATGGTTGAAATATTTCCTCTTTAAAATCCTTGAGAGATATTTCCTCCCTAAAATCCTTGAGATATTTTCTCCCTAAATATATTTCAGATCCTTTTTTAGTGGATCTGATGAGTGATCCTCTCCATGGTGGTTAAGCCTCCAAATCCTATATAATGAGGGCTTTCCATGGAGAAGCGAAGAATGGTGGAGATTTGAGGTATCAAACCTATGGTCTTGGGAGAAATATTTAGGATATAAAACCTATGATTTTGGGAGCTTTGTACAAGGGTTGGATGAGGAGGACTTGGGGAAGCTGTTGCAACTACATCTACAGTCTGCAAGTATTTCTTTAAGAGTTCTCATTAATATATTGCTTGGCCTATTTCCTTCTATCCTATGTCTCTTTACATATGTTTTTGTTATAGATGAATTTGATTGGACTAATATTATAGAGTAGATTAGGAGTTCTTTGTCTTGTTGTCCATTGCATTGTAGGTGTCAAACAATGCTAAGGAGCTTGGAGATCAAGCTCAAGTTGGAGCAGCGAGGACAAACACCAGAATAAGGTGCATCACACTTTCTTCCTTCTCTTTCTGAATAGTTAAGAAAATCTCAAAGGAATGTTAGTGTCCAATGTTAGCATCTTTCTGTCTTGGTAATAGGGGTCTAGGATCCAAGAGGATATTCACCTGTCCGCCGGGGAATTTTTCTACAACAGAAATTGGCGACTCCACTGGGGATCGAACCCAGAATATTTGGTTTCACAGACCCATGATCAATAAGAAGTTACGAGCATAGTTTTCCTCTCTGTGGCAAGCTCATTAAAAAATGAAACAAAAATATGGGGATTGAATCCGAAGCCACGAGCATAGTTCTTTTCATATGTCAAGCTCGTTAAAAAATTAAATAATCACCTCTCTTGTTGAGTCAAGTCTTTTCACTAGATCTTGTAGATATTGAGTCGAGTCTTTAGCTAGATCTCGTAGATGTTGAGTCGAGTCTTTCGTTAGGTCTCGTATTTGAACCTTCCTTTCATCCGCCCTTATCCTTTTTCTCTATCTAGTACAAAAATTGGTGACAATCTCAAAGTCGACGAATGAAATGAATCTTGGGGGGGCATGTCTCCAACCTTTGATTATCATTCTGGAGGTAAGTCAATAGCTTTTCAAGCTAGAGGCAAAGTACCAACCATCCATGGGTATCCCTACCTTTGGAAATTACGTTGGGAATTTACAAGCATAAGTTTAATTTTGTTTCAAGATTGTGTAAAAATGAAACCAATATCGATATTAGTATTTGTTCTTTCTCGTGCTTGTAAATACATGAGAATGTAACCGAGTAGACTTTTATCACTTTTTCAGACTCGTAAAGGTTATATGAAAAATGAATCCCCTAGAGTCTCTTTTAAGCTCTTTTCAGAGTCTCTAAACATGAAAAGATTGCCGAGTGATCTTGATTCCTTTCACACTCGTTAAAAGGTTTGAAAGGGAGTCTTTCAAGTGGTAGTTTATCTCTTTTTCGGCCTCGCGAGACTAAAATTACAAAAAAGGATAACCTTGGAGTCACCTTTAAGTTCTTTTAAGACTCTCTAAACATGAAAAACCACCGAGTTTTCCTTCTCTGGACTTGATAAACTACACATTGAAGGGCCCATATGGGACCGAACCCTTACTTCTTCCAGTTCATTAAACAAAGGAAGAAGAACTTATCGAAGGTGAGTTATATCGAGCATGTGTTACCCTCCTCGAGCTCGTTAAATTAAAATGAGGTACTCTATCTGGGTGGGGGAAAAATTGAAAGAAGTGGGTCAAGTTTTTGAGAATTCTTTATGGCAGCTATTGTCGCCCTTGAACATGGCACTTGTTTGAGTCTCGTCTTACAGTTGGGTAATCCGATTGTCTCTGAGTCATACCAATTCCATGTGTCTCCATACTTTTTAGTCTAGTCGAAGAGTGCTCTTATTGTCGTCACATTACATTCTTGGTACTTGTCAAGTCAATGATGCCAAGTCAGTTGTCATGCCTCATCATGTTCAAGGGAAGTTTCACTTCAAACCATCCATCTGCAGTATTGCCAGTTTCCATTTCATGTGTCAGTCCATATTCATTCGATTCACCATTTTACATCACTTTCTTGTATCTGTTTCATGTCGATAATGGGGGATACATCAAGGCCCTCCTTCAATGAGTCTTTTCCCGTCGACTTCAACACATCATCTGGGAATTAGACTTAAAAACCAATTAGTACCTTGGGACCTGCATGCCTCAATGGTAGGCCTCCTCACTTCCGATAGTGGGTTTACATCATTGACCTTTGATCGGATGATTCCATGAAGGTTCGACCTCAGCTCATTTATTCACATTTGCTGGAATGTACGAGGGTACCTTGGGAGTCATTGACATCATTGGTGATTCCCCTTGCACTTGTTAAAAATTTACCTCAATGATCGGTAATCAAGTGGTTTTTACCGTGTTTGACATCAAAACATCTATTCACATGGCTAGATTCGTACAACATCGGGATTGGGACGAAGACCTTGGGTTGAGCATTCACTCTGTTAAATTGCTTTTCCCAGGCTGCGAAGGAGATCATTTGGGCATGCTGATGTATAGACTGTCACATAGATTCACATTGTATTGGTCTGTGGCTATGTTTTATCATCTTGTAGCTCCATTGTGCATTTTTTGTGGCTACGATCAGTTCATGTCATGGTGGTATGGATCCACATTGTATCTTTGGTGGCCATATCCTTAGTCAATATTTTTCATGGATCCACATTGTATTGGTCAGTGGCCGTGCTTTGAGTCATCTCGTATTCCGAGCATAGGTATGCCTGCCTCGAAAATGGAACATTTTTTTAATACTGTTTGATGGTTGTTTGCATCTTCTTCCAGGTTCTCCAACTCCACGCCCTTGCATTAAATATTTGTAAAGTGTTTCGGTCATCATTCTCTCTTCCGACCTCACACTTTAGGGGGCATTATGTTACACATGAAATTTGCACACCTAGGTACCTCACCCTAAGTGTTGTAAGTGTCATATAAGTGTATCATACACCTTGGCACCATGGAATAACCTATGTCACATTCCCTAGTCAATGTGGAGGAGGGATATATTACATGAAGGCCAAAATACCAAGTGCACATGAATTATTATTAATATTCATGAAAAAGAAATTAATTAAGTGTGAGAATCCACCTCACATTTGGTTTCCTATATTTTAGGGAAGGTGGAGGATCTCATGGATGGTTGAAATATTTCCTCCTTAAAATCCTTGAGAGATATTTCCTCCCTAAAATCCTTAAGAGATATTTTCTCCCTAAATATCTTTCAGATCCCTTTTTAGTGGATCTTATGAGTGATCCTCTCCATGGTGGTTAAGCCTCCAAATCCTATATAATTAGGGCTTCCCATGGAGAAGTGAAGAATGGTGGATATTTGAGGTATCAAACCTATGGTCTTGGAAGAAAGGTTTAGGATACCAAACATATGATTTTGGGAGCTTTGTGCAAGGGCTGGATGAGGAGGACTTGGGGAAGCTGTTGCAACTGCATCTACAGTCTGTAAGTATTTCTTTAATATTTCTCATTAATATATTGTTTTGCCTATTTCCTTCTAACCTATGTCTCTTTACATATGTTTGTCTTATAGATGAATTTGATTGGACTAGTATTACAGAGTAGAGTAGGATTTCTTTGTCTTGTTGTCCATTGCATTGCAGGTGTCAAACAATGTTAAGCAACTCGAAGGTCAAGCTCAAGTTGGAGCAGCAAGGACAAACACCATAATAAGGTGCATCGCACTTTCTTCCTTCTCTTTCTCTTTCTGAATAGTTAAGCAAATCTCAAAGGAATGTTAGTGTCCAATGTTATCATCTTTATATCTTGGTAATAGGGGTCTAGGATCCAAGATGATATTCACCTATCTGCTAGGGCTTTGAGTCCTCTAAGAGCCCTTTGTTTAGTAGTATTACTGCCTTGTATGACCGAGTCCCCTCTGTTGTCCAATACTTTTCTGTGGGCACTTCTCATCTTAATGGGTGAAGCATCTATCCCTAGACCACCCTTCCAACGATCCTTCTTCAAATATTGGCTTGTGCATATCGAATCATGCCCATATTCCCCAGAAGACTTTACTTCTATCCCATAGAAAACCTTTGAGCACCCTTCATAAATAGTTAAGGGTTTCTTTAATACTATGTCCCTGTAAGTTGGAACTAATGTCTCCAGTAAATTCCCTAGGGAGTTATTTTCAGAATCCTTCTCCTACCCCCCCACTGTCTCACTGCCCTATCTAGCCACATCAGGGAGAATCCTCATATTTCCAATACAATCATGAGTAATATTAATAGACTGATCAAAGGCCTCCAGACCTATGCTTCCATCACAACCATAATGGTCACCCTCCCTCTCCGACTCCTTGATAGGGCTCTCAGGGGTCGTAGAAGCAAATTTTACCATTTTTGGATGGGCCAAGGAAATATTTAAATGGACTAGCTCTAAGGCAGGTATAGTGGAAAAAAATGAGGGACAAAGGTGATTTAGCTTACCAATTGCAGAGTCCATCATGTTCGTAATCAATACTTCATCCTTTGACAAAGTGCCTTCCCCACTCCTAGTAGGGTCCTCCATTGGAGAGTCCTCGTGGTCTACCTTCCTGAGTAATGGAGACTTAGATTCTTCATCCGTGACTATCCCATGACAGTCTTTACGCAAGTGTCCAGTCCTATGATAGAGAGTACAACGAAACAAAAGACCCAAATAATCAAGTTTTTTCCCATATTTATTCCCTCTCCACTCAATGTCAAGTGCTTCTAATAACCCATTGTGAACGTCCAGTTCAACCAGAATGTTCCCCAATATTTTGTCATCTCCCTTTAGGACCAACTCTTCAACAAATAAAAATCACCCCAATTCATTCCCTATAGCTGCAAAGGCGCCCTGATTCCATAAATGTATGGCAAGCTAGGTAAGAGCACCCAAATATGAGTTTACACTTGAATACATGAGTTTACACAATTCACATTGTTGAAAGTTGTTTTTTTATTAATGTATAATTCCTCTTTACAAAAATATAATCACATGCATTAAATTATTTGTGCCAACTAAATGGTTGTTATATCACTCAAATTTAAATCATTAAAATTACAAGATAAAATCCAAATTCATGGGAATTTAGATAAGGTCTAAATCCACAGGAATTTAGATAAGATCTAAATCCATGGGAATTTTCTTAACTTCATATTGTTAATTCTATTTTAATTAACTATTTTGTTAACCATGTTTTGATTAATATTACCATGCTAACCATGCAATATTAATGATTTGTTTTTACATGAACCATAAAATTATACTAATGGAACTTTTAGATTGGACAATGCAAACTAACTAAGATTACTTGTACATAACATATATAGAAACTCAATGGGCATTATAAAATCCAAAAACAAATTTTTAAAAATCACCATTACTATTAAAGAAGAATCAATAAAAATTGCATCATAGAATTTTGTTAAATACAAGCATCAAGGCAAATGATGTTAAACCATGCATTTAGGTCTCTACAACCCCATAGAATTTTTGTAAAATAAAAGTATTCAACAAAATGATGTTAATCCCATGCGCCCAAGTTTGCATGGGTGAGAGAGAGAGAGTGTTTGTGCATGTGCATGTGACAGTAAAGAAATTAGCTTAATATATTAAGCAAAGGAATTCATGGTTCTTAAATTCAAAATTATACTAGTAATGTAATATTTAGGTTATGCAATGAGAATTTGTTTCTTCTCCATATTGATCCAACCTCGAATGGGATTCTAGTTACTCCACAATGCTAAGAATAACACATGACCATGGCATGTTAAGAGGATATATCTATGGACTCACACATGGATCATGTGGTCCTTCATATGTCTTCATTTGATTAAATGTGTGAATGACATCCACATCATATGCAATACCATTGTCAAGGTCCGCATTCAAATTCCAAATTACTGTTATAGGTCATCATTGAAGAAGATCTCAATGTTATTACAACAAATAAATGAAATCAAAAGCCACGACTTCATCTTCACAAAATTTCAAAATTAAAATGTGTCTAATAAAATCCTTGAAATCAAAACATTGCCTTGACTTAGGGTATAAAGAATGAAGAGAGTTATTCATTGAATACAGCCTCATAGCACAAACGAAGTGAAATGATATATTTGCATATAGATGAAACACAAGAGGTTTGCAAGGAGAACGAATAAGAAGTTCAATGGATCATACAATTAACAACTTTTTAGTTCAATGTTTTCTTGTCATATTTTCACCCTAATATGGGATTTACCTAGTTCATAGTGGTGGGGAACAATAAGGAAACTATCTACTTTCCACTTGTAATATGTACTTCTCGGCTAGACCTTTCTAATGGACTGCCAAGCACCCCAAAGAGAGATCGTATGCAAAAGTAACGCCCCTGGGAAGTTGATGTATCAACTAACCACATCGAGGCCCACAAACCTTTTGGAGTTTCATCTTTTAGGGTTAATTTTTTGTATGTTTAGGGTTTTCACATTCATGCTTTATGTTAAAAGACATTTTTGACCTCTTTGTAATCAACTTTTTACAAATAAACATAGCCAACCCATCTCTTTCTTCAGGGATAAACTACCACCATTCTAGCTAGTTTGTGTGCTTTGCATTTTATAGTCTTTTGTGTTCCATTCATTAATCAAATAAGGATTTCACTATATTTCTATGTCTTGTGATATATTTTCATCTGTATCTCATTTTTTTATAAATATCGAATGGCTATTGCAGGTCTGGTAGAATAAGGACTTGTGTTGAGCAGAGGCAGAATTTTAAATCCTCGAATGCTTTATGTTGTGACGTAGCAGAAACAAACTTGGCCTTGGCTCCACCTTTGGTCACCTGGCTCAAGGGCCAAGCGATATGAGAGAATCCCAACACAAACCTATGGTAGAAGTTGGTGAGACCCAAGAAGCTACAAAGCTCAGTCAAGGTCTTTGGGGCCGACCAATCACAAATGACTTGGATCTTGGTTGGATCCACATGCACACCCTGTTCATCCATAATGTCTCCCAGATATTGAATTCTGTACATGCTGAAGGATTAATTATCCAAATTGGAATATAACTTATGTTTTCATAGGATTCCCAAGACTTGCGGAATATGCTTCAAATGTTCCTCCCTGGTTTTTCTAAAGATGAGGATTTCATCCAAATATATGACCACAAAGGAGTTTATGAAGGACCATAATATGTCATCCATCATTTTCATGAATGTGGTCGGGCCATTAGTTAAGATGAAAGGCATGACTAGCCACTCAAAGATACCATCTTTAGACTTGAAGTTTGTCTTCCATACAATCGTTTGTTCAATCGACACCTGGTGGTAGCCTGACTTAAGATCAATCTTCCTGAAAAATTTGGTGCCCTTGAGATGATCTAGAACATCATCAATTTGGGGGATTGGGTACCGGTTCTTGAATGTGATGTTGTCCAGGGATCTGTAATCGATACAAAGATGCCATGTCCCATCCTTATTTTGTACCAGAACAATTGGGCTCCCATAAGGTGAGGAGCTTGGTTTAATGTGGCCCTTGATTCTAATAATTCGTAAGAAGTTGATTACAAAGAGGCAAAAATGACTTTTAACATAAAGCATAAATGAGAAAGTCGTAAACATCCATAAAACTAACCCTAGAAGATGAAACACTGAAAGGTTTGTGGGCCTTGATGTGGTTAGTTGAGACATCAACTTTCCAGGGGTGTTACTTTTTCATATGATCTTTGTTTGAGGTGTTCAGTAGCCCATTGGAAAGGACTAGCTGAGAAGTACATATTCCAAATGGTCCGATACATGATTTAGTCTATCATTTGGGTGCTACCATGTTAAAAAAATATCGTTTAAGTCCTCAAAATGGACCCATAATTTCGGGACCCGAAAAACTATAGAAATTTTGCCAATATGTGGAACCGTTATGAATTATTGGAACACGCAGGTGGCCACCAATATCCGCCTAGATTCGTCCTCCCCCTTGTTGAGATCAATTCTCACTTCCGAAATTTCCCTCTCCTTTCCTATTTTCCCAACTTATTTTGTCCATTTCTTTTCCCTCTTCTATACTTACCCAATTCCCCCTTTTCTTTTCTCCCTTCTATTCTCCCTTTCTAGTTACTATGCTTAGTGATTTTTTTGAAAATGACGGGTTGGCAGGTTGGTGGACTTGCGGGTTCTCACTTCCATTCATATTCCCATATCATGAGTCTGACCGACCGTTGTATCATCCTATACTTAACCGTTTCTGCAGTCGCAGGTTCCCGGGTTGACGGGTTCAATCTTTCATATCCCATGTTCCGTGATATACAGTTTTCACCCAAAATATCCACGATCTACGTTTTGACCATCGAACTCCCCGAGCTCCTAAGTATCTCATCCCTCCTATATTGAGTTTGATCGACCACATTACAACACTTAGCCAATTTTTGACCTTTCGCAATGGCGGGTTGGCGGGTTCACAAAAATCCCAAATCCTAATTTATCTCGTCCGTCCCCGCCACCTTCACACTTTTCCCAATATGCATTAGTATGGTTTAATGCTAATAACTCATCATGCAGGTTCCATAAATATCGTCATTAATAAGCGAAGGGCTCGAGGAGATTTCTTATTAAACCACATTAAAGCACAATTTGCGGAAGATTATATTATCTCTCTCAAGCGCTCATTTCAAATATTATCTGGATTAAAAGAACGTTGTCATCAACTTATGGTATCAACAACTTGACAACAGTTCTGCGGAGATACTTTGAACATTTTTGGACGTGAGGACCATAACTTTGAGTGGTCTAGAGCGTATTCTTACTATTCATCCCCTTATGACCATAAAATGCTAAACTCCCAGAGCCAACACTCACTTTCAAAGGTGAAGATTGTAGGGATTTCTTGAAAAAGTATGACAATGGCCTGGACCTCTTGCCTTAATTCTTGGAGAATCATGCTGCCATCCCTGAAGATATTACCAGGTTGCAGGTCAACTCGTTCAAAAACCCCTTTCGGGAAATTGCTTTGTTATTCACCAAAGTGACAGGCCAAGAAAATACTGCCAATATTTCTCGTATGATTCTTTATATGTTATATTTTATTGTCAAGGAGCAAGCCATTTTCGATTGGGGAAAATTGATTTCCATTGAAATCTCTTCCCAATTGTCACAATACAAAAAAGATAAGAAATTATTTATGGCCTCTTATTTGGTATTTGCGATAGCACATTGCTGTCAATTTCCTAAATTGTCTATCTGCAAGAAGGTGAATTGTGAATTTGACCCAGTGACCTTTTGGTACCAAACGTTGTGGAGGCACAAAGCTTCCTTGCATTTTTATGAAGTTTTCAATGAATTTGTCTCGATTTTTAAAGGATTATTGTTTAGAAAATATACCCCCAGAATATCTGCCCAGACAAGTTGATTCCTGGATAAAAAGGGGGCGTTGGAGCAAATGGAAAATTACAATGTTATCAAGATTTTCGGTGCTAAGGAAAATCCTTCCTTTCTTCCATGGCATATATCCGACATAATGTTTATTACATAGGTGGCAAAGAAATATAATTTATGGCTGCACTTTTTTCATGAGAAACGAAAAAAGCAATGCATACCCTTTCCTTGGAAAATTGGGGACTTCGTATTCATAAATATGAACAAAATCGATGAATTTGTAAACCACTTCCACAATCTCAATCTCAAGTATGCTGAAAGGATAAAAGGGCTTGACCCTAATGAAATTTTTGTGGAACATATGTTATCAGTGGGATTTAGCAATTCATTTATCCACATTGTTCTAGGAGAAGAAGAAGATAACAACTTGGGCACTGCTACTCTCAATGATGGCGACTTGGAGACAGTACACAGTACCAATAAATTTCACAAACAAAAAGGAAAAGGTCCCAGTGAGAAGAGTGCCCAGTCCTCAATTGTTACTCCTAATACTACAACATATCGGAGAAATCCTCCAACGACCCACCCATATAGAAAAGTGATCAACAATAGTTCAGGTGGAGGAGGAGACAAGAACCCCCCTCCAGGAAAAATTGAAAGCTCACATAAACTTCCTCCGAGGAAGAAGAGGAAGAATATTATATAAGAGGAAGAAGAACATTGCGTCGAAAGTGACATCAAAAGCTTCTCCCTCGAAGATATGGAGTTCAAGGATGACATCGAGAAAATGTTTCATAACATTGATCAGCTAGGAGGCATGACCCACCAGAATCTGTCGTTGAAATTGTTGAGAATGAAACCTTTGATGAAGAATAGTCATTTATATTTCAGAGCGTTGTCTTTGACAATGAATCTAAGAAATTAATTATTTATAAGAGTGATGTGAAGAATAAAAAGGGAAATCTCATGCAGAGGTTAACCTAAGAAATATGTGGCCTTACCAGATTTCCAGAATCCATAGATCAACTGATGATGCATTGGATGACTCCATTGGTGGTCTCGAAGCAGAAAATACAAAGTTAAAGGAGAGGATTAAGGAACTGGAAGAGACCTTAATGCCTCTTTCACTTCTTGCCAGCCTTTTGGTAATTGTTGGACCCACCACGCCCACTGCTAAATTAACATGATCCTCAAGTTTACTTACATCAACCAGGAGTTATGTGGAGAACAACATCAAGAAAATAATGGCATTGATCACATAAGCTTGGGTAATTTCAAAGAACATGATTTCTTTTAGCTCGAGGGTGCATGCCTTTCATGAGTATTTGCAGGCTGACCTAAAAAATGAAGAAGGTTTTTACCTTGATGTTGTGGTACCCTTTGGTGTTAAAGTTTCCAACATGACAGAGCTAAGGAGAAGAGAGGAGGATCTTCCCTCTCCAAGTCGGATTAAACAGTTGAACGCGTTTTGGAAAGAAAAGATAAAAAACTTGAATAATATTGTTCAAACATGCAGCCAAGCCATATCAAGGAGGGAAGAATTATTCAAAAGACTCACGGAGGTAGACTTAGCTGGAAGCACTAACGAAGTCCAAGATCCCAAGCTAATCCTCAACTTGTTGTTCCTAACAAAGCAACAATTTGATGAGAAAATTGAGATCTTTAAAGGGTTGTCAATTGAAAAGTTCTATGGTATACTTGAATATAATGAGGACGACATAGACAATTGGCTAGTGGACTACTCCGCGAAAAATCAGGATATTGAAGAAGCATTACATGGCATTCCCCTTTATCTAAGAGACTTGGAGGACGAGCTATTCAACATCAAAATATGGCATGAAATCAACGTGGCACCAATGAAAAGTTACATCGAAGAATGGTTCAAGAAAGCTATTGATAAACTGACCAATGAAGGGCAAGAAGCAGTTGAGACGATTCCTGTAACCATTGATGAAAACGATAAAAGGACATCAACAAGCAAGTGAAATAAGGAGATCGACCATCATATTAAGTTTATATTGATCATATCCTTATTTTTCTTTATCAGGTCCTTTATTCAGTTATTCCACCTCTTTCACTAGAAAGGTTTAACCGAATAATGATAACTTCTCTTTTCTTCTTACCATGTCTTGTTGTTCTTCTACCGCCCACTGTCTTCCTTCTAAAAAAATATTTCTTGTATTTATTTGCTTTATGTTCCGCAAGAGCCCCAATCCCAGTCTTTAAGACAAACACATTTAAAATTTCAAAGAATATGTAACAGACTATATATTTTTTTAAAATTTCAAGAGAACTACTTTGGGAACAATCTCGGCTGTGCTTTTTAACCCTGTTTTCATAATATAAAGTATTTGAGGTTGATCTATCATTATCTTTATTTGAGCTGCCCATGTGTCCACTCTGTTAAAGTTCTCTTTTGCATGCAGATCATCTTTTTATTTTATTTTATGTGATCATAAATCTTTATCTTAAACTATGATGGATGTGAGGAAATTTTGTTTATTTGCTTTAAACATGTGAAGTGTGTAATTCTTGGTCCTTTCTAAGGATCTGTCTTCAAAAAGAAAACAAAAAAAAAACATTATCCTTTTATTTTATCGCAATGTTTATGTTTCTTTGAATTACTACGACAAACTTCTGTCAAGTCCCACATTTTGAATATATACAAACCCTAATAAAATATAAAGAGGAGTACCACCTCTATAAAAACATAGGTGGATTTACATCCTCGTGAGGTTGTCGTTTTGGTCCTAACGGATTCAAGCGTCATCATTTTTGGTGACCATACTGGGGACTGAACTGAAATTCAGAACCTGGTCTAACACTTTTGAAAAATATATGACTTTCCCCAGGCTAATCAACCCCGCTTAGAAATTGTATTGAATAATCAACGAAGCATCTTACATCAGTTATACAATCTGGTAGTAACAACAGCCGAGACCCAAGAAGAGTTAGAAAGATCCTGATAGATATTAGTCCAAGAAGAAGAAAGAAAAATCCTCCGAAGACATAGGAGAGAGGAACGACAAGACCAGAGAAATCAAAGGCTAGCTAGAGCAGCACAAGAACAAGGTCAGGATTGAAGCTAGATGAATACAAGCAACACACTACCAGAAGTAAAAGAAAGAAATTCTTTGTTCTTAGAAGTGAAAATCCTATCCCTGGAATCTCTCCGAACATGGCAGAAAGAAACGAACAACCCCAAGACAAGCATCATGAGGAGAGACAAGGAGGTGGAAGAGATGCTGCAAGAAATCAAGGAAACCCAGGATTTGAAAATTGAAGGAGGGTAAGAGATTCCCCTCTAAATCGTATGGGTGAGCAACATGATCTCCATGTTCTCCCTAAGGGCACACCCTAAAGGAACTTTTTGGAGATGGAGCAATCGATGCAAAGAGACATCTGCACTTATTTCTTGATGTTTGTGATTTTCGCCGTGTTGAGTATGACGATGTCATGGTAAGGTTTTTCCTACAAACCTTATCAGGAAGAGCATATGAATGGTATACAACATTTCCCAGTAGATCA
This sequence comes from Picea engelmannii, assembly GCA_009831015.1. Taxonomy (NCBI): domain Eukaryota; kingdom Viridiplantae; phylum Streptophyta; class Pinopsida; order Pinales; family Pinaceae; genus Picea; species Picea engelmannii. Next base: position 88,672 of record ML801744.1, read on the forward strand.
ATTCGCTCATTTAATGACCTCGGAGCTATGTTCTTGACTATGTTCGCCCCTCCAATTGATTGTCATACCCTTCTCATCGATTTCACCCAGATTGGTTTGAGGAAGAATGAAAGGATACAAGATATTAATCACAGGTTCAATAAAACCTTGAGTAGGATTCCAGAAGATAAAATACCAAATGACCCAGTCATTCTCGGTTATTATAAGAATGCAATTCCCCCGAATGTGAAATATGCTATAAGAACATCCCAAATGGATACTTTGGAGGAGACAATGACTAAAGCCACTGAGATGGAAGAAATTATGATTGAAACAAGTGTCGACCTTGACATTATATTGGGAAGAGTACAAAGACAACTGGAAGGATTAAATATTTATAATCAAGGAGCTTCCAATTCAAGAAATAATGAAGAATTCAAGCCTCGACCGGCTCAAAACAAAAAATGGGAGGAGGATATTTCAAGGGAACCATATCTGATGTAAAGGATGACCCTGTCGCGGCACATGAAACTAAGCAAAGAATCGAAATTGCACAGATGAATAGAACTATCAAGCAAATGTAGAATGAAATAACCAGACTAAGAAGGGGAGATAATTATGTGGCAAATCCTAGAATGCCAATCCCAGAGCGAAGAAGGAACCCTCCCCAAGAAAACAGAGTGAGGTTTGAGAACACGGATAATACACAAAGACCAAGGGTTCCTAGACAACCTACTCCTAATGCGGTTGTTCTAGATGATGTGTATGACGAGAAATTAATTGAGCAAGTGAATTATTACTCACCTAATGAAAGCTTTGAAACTGTGTAGATGGATGGGTGCAAGACTTCCATGTAAATATTTGAAGAGGGTGACAACGATCCAAACTTGCAAGAAAACATCGCCCAAACAAGAGGATTTGTAAATAGACTAAAAAATAAAGATGATTTTGATAAAGAGAACCAAAAAGAAAAAAGAAATGAGAAAGTGACGGATAACGTTGGAAGTAAAAGGCAACACATGACGTCAAACTCCACTCAAATGACATATAATGTCATAGAGGATTTGAGTAAATTAAGGATAACCCTGCTCTTTACGGAAGTGGTGAAGATTCCCCATAAAAGAAAAAACATTTTGAAATTGTTGGACTATCCACCTAAAAGAGAAGAATTTGTTGTTACCAATCCAAAACAAAGCCCGAACGAGTCAACTCCCAAGCTGAGAGGTAAAATTCCTCCCTTTGACATTTCTATTGAAAATCATGATGTTGCACTACATAATTGTTTAGTTGACATTGGCGCGACAAATAATATCATGCCACTGGCGGTCATGGAGGCATTGTTGATTAATTGGGTTGGTTGTCATTGATGTCAACCCTTGAAGAAAGTCTGGTAGCGAATTTCGGTAGCACAAAGGTTCGGGTAATGGACCCAAGTTTGTTTGATGTATACTGGTATGTGTTTTGATATATTTGCAGGTAAGACTATTCTAGATGTATAGTACATGTCATTCCATTTCTGATGGTATGTGGAACGTCACATAACTCCCCACGGTTTGAGAGTTATGGCCTTACGAAGTTGAAGGAGCCCCATATGATTGGCTTGAAACCCCAAAAGGTCAAATAAGTCAAAGTTCTTGCAAAGAAGAAATTATTTAAATAATAAAGTGAAGTGACAAAGTCAAAGAGGATTATTTAAATAATAAAGTGAAGTGAAAAAATCAAGGAGGATTATTTAAATAATAAAGTGAAGTGACAAAGTCGAGGAGGATTATTTAAATAATAAAGTGAATAGAGAACTTTCTAATTATGGAAAGTGGTTACAAGAATGTTAACCCTAAAATGAGAAAAATGGGTTAAGTGGTCAAGTGGCTATTTGATACATGGAAAAGTGGCAAATTGGGAAAAGTTGGACATAGGTGACTGTGGAAAAACTGACTATGTGGCATAGAAGATGCTTCTAAGGAATCTACTTGGAGATTATAAATAAGAGGCAAGGCTCTCTCATTTTAATCACACTTGAGGATATTGAATATCTATAGGTGACTGAGGTAACCAAAGGATATATAAGTCGAATTTCAAAGGGAAGGTGAAGTAAAGAAGACCGAAATTCAAGGGAGGATAAATTCTTTTGATGATGCTTTCTAAGGTATGTTATTTACAGGTCATCTCACCATTTTCGCAATAACCTTTTTTCTAGAATGATTCAAACTGTGAAATTGGGAGGCCATTGAGAAAACATATCCAAGTAGTTGTGGTACGATTTTCAGCTTGTGGGTCATTTTATTTTTGGATTTACACTCCGTGGAAAATAGGGTTTGTGGTTAGTCCTGAAACTAGTCTAAAACAAGGGTTTCGGGTAAAAATGTCATAAATTATTCATAACAGATCCAATTTTAGTAAGACCAAATGTGTTGGTTAGAGTACAATTTGTAGTATTCCGTGTAAAATTTTCAGATCCATAGATCAAATATTCCGTGTGGGGCATGCTCTACAAGTTCCCTCTCTAGAATAAGCCAAAATTCAACAAGGTATGTCATTCTTGCTATAACTCCTTTTCTGAGAGGTTCCAACTAGTGACACCTCGAGGAACTGCATAAAACATACTGAAGAATATTATGTACTATTTTCATATCTTTATTCATTATAGGTACATAGTTATGATTATTTCAAGTTAGGGTTGTTGACTAATCCAAAATTAGTCATGTGAGACTAAAGTAAAGTTTGATGAAAATGCTAGTCTCTTATTGTTAAAGTTAAGGAATGTTTGCAGGTTGAGGTACAGGTTGTTGCATGGTTGATGCACTTGTTTATGGTACAATTTGATTACAGGTTGTTTGGTACAGGTTGGTGCATGGTTGATGCACTTGTTTATGGTACATGTTGAGGTACAGGTTGATGCATGGTTCAAGTTATTGGTACAAGTTAATTGGTTCAAGTTGATTGGTACAGGTTTACAACAGTATATATCACAGTGATATTGTGATAGTGGTTTCATCATTCTACTTATATGTCATGGTGGTTGGACGGGGCAAGGACAAGTAGTTGTAGCCACCTTCCGGTTGTATTCGGAGAACATAGGGGGTTGTAGCCTCCTTCTGGTTGTAGCCAGAGAATTGGAAAGTTGGAGCTTCCCTTAGGTTGTAGCCTGAGAAACTAGGGGGTTGGAGCTTCCTTCCAGTTGCAGCTGGAAAACAAAGGAATTTGGTGCTTCCAATGAATGTAATTCTTCAAGACATAGAAGAAAAAACATTATGTGGTTTTCTCCCGCTTTGGGTTTCCACGTAAAAACACTGGTGTACTGTGTATGTGTATGATTGTTCATTTGTTCATTGTTTATTTGCTCTACAAATATTGGATGATAATGCTACATTGATATAACACTTGCATTATATGGTTAGAAATGATTAAATTGATTTATTACTGATTCACCCCCCCTCTCAGCAATCCAACAATTGGTTTCGGAGCAGGTTCCTTCAGAAATTAGTTTAACCATTGAAAGGTAGATCATGGAGAGAAACAACATGTATAAAAATGAAATACCACAGTTTGATGGACACAAGTATGCATTTTGGAGCATAAGGATGAAGACATATATACAGGCACAGGGATTCAAAATTTGACAATCAATTGTAGATGGATACACAGCACCAATAGTTCCACCGACAAATAACAAAGCAGTGAAACTCGGTCAGAATAATTCCAAAGCCACAAATGCACTTTTGAATGGTCTTGGAGAATCGATATTCACCAAAGTTTCACATTGTAAATCCGCTAAAGAGATTTGAAACAAACTTCGAAATATTTATGAAGGAGATTCAAAAGTCAAAGCAGCAAAGCTTTAAACTTACAGAGGTCAGTTCGAACAACTAAAGATGAAGGAAGATGAGAATATTGCAACTTCCTTTTTACGAGTCGTTGAAACAGTAAATGCGATCTTGGGATTGGGAGAAGAAATCAAAGAATCTATAATTGTTCAAAAGGTACTAAGATCTCTTCCTATGAGATTTGACCCTAAGATACCAACACTAGAAGAAAGAGCATATATAAAATCAATAAGCATGGACAAACTACATGGAATCTTCACAGCATATGAAATGAGAATTGAACAGGAAAATCCAGATATAAAAGAAGCAACCTTCAAAGCATCCAAAAGGTCAAAGAAAAAGGGAAAGAAAAAAGAAAAAGAACATAGCAACAACAGTGACGTCTCGGAAGATGATGAAAAAACGACCAATTTAATAGAAGATTGAACAAGGGAACCAATGACAGGTATAGAGGTAAACTTCCTTTGATTTGTTTTAATTGTGATGGTATTGGTCATTTTGCTAACAAATTTCCTCATAAGAAAAAGAGAAATGATGAAGGTTACTCAAATAGAAAACAAACATATAAAGGCAAAAAACCCACAAAGAAAGTTTTCAAGAAAAACTTATGCACCAAAGAAGACATCTCATCATCAGATGAAGATGAAGTCAGTGAAAATGAGACAGAAAAAGTTATATTCATGACAGTAGAATACTCTAATAAAAAAGACTCCGAAGAAGAATATGAAGAGGCAGAAGTTGACTACCGATAATAATTGTTGTGTGCCATAGAAGTTATCAGAAGAGAAAAGAAGAAAAACAAGAAACTACAAGCGGAACTGGACAAGAAAGAAGACACTCAAGAACTAGAACAAATGATCACAAATTTGAAGGTTCAAATTGAAGAAGATAAAAGAATTGAAGAAGCACTCAAAGAACAACTAGAAGAAAGAGACGGGATCATTGGAAATTTGGAAGCAGAAATTGTCACATTAAAAAAGGATTTTCAAAAGAAAAATATGCAAAACAACTCAAAAGTTTTGAATGACATTATCGACAGTCAAAAACATCATCATGACAAGTATGGAATTGGATATAATCAGGCAGAAAAGGGTTCAAACAACATAACAAGAAACATATTCAAAAAGCTATGAAGAAACAATCAAAGGGGATAGGAATGTCTACAAATAAAATTACAGGGACACTCCTCCACTGAGAAGATTCAAATTTCAGAATCAACGACCGACAGAAACAGATAAGCCTCAGGAATAAGAAGGATTCATAAGAGTACCTCCTTTCATAAGATCTTCAACTCACGGGTATCAAACTATCTTTTTTAGTTTATGTTATACATGTAATAATTTTGGACATAAAGTTGTGAATTGCAAAGCTAACAACAGGAACATAAACAACTTTGAAAGTCATACACAAAAGGGTTATCTAAGAAGGTTTAGTGAAACACAAAGAAAAAGTTACAACATGTTTGAATCTTTGAGTACTGAAGTGGAATGCTACAAATGTAAGAACTTTGGACACATGGCCAAATATTGCAAAATGATAGTCCTTCATAGAGAACCACAACAGAACAACAACAGTCACAGACATGAACCTCAGAAAATGACATGGATAAGTCAGTATAGCAATGAAGAATGCACACTCTCTCTACAAGCTAAGCAGAAGAAACGTGGTTGGTATGTTGACAGTGGTTGTTCAAAACACATGACAGGTGATAGAGATAAGTTTCTTACATTAAGAAATGAAAGATATGGATCAGTCTCCTTCGGAAATGATGATTCAACTAAAATCGTTGGAAAATGCACAGTCAGAATTGGGAATAAGAATACTAAGGTATAAAATGTTCTACTAGTAGAAGATATGAAACATAATCTTCTAAGTGTGATTCAAAAGTGTGACCAAGGTCATAAAGTTACTTTCGATTCACAGAAGTGCGAGATAAGAAAAGAAAGTTCAGGAAAATTGATTGCAACAACTGCAAGAACTTCAAGCAACATATATGTATTAAGTGAAATTGAAAATGAAAAGTGTTGCCTAGGAAAGGAAGATGAAAGTTGGCTATGGAAAAGAAGAATGGATCACATAAATTTTGATAACCTTGTCAAAGTTAGCAAAAGGGAATATGTTAGAGAAATTCCCTAGATCACGAAACCAACCAACACTTTATGCAAGCATTGTCAACAAGGAAAGCAAACAAAGACCAATTTTAAAACAAAAGAATATTCAACGACAAGACCACTAGAAATTGTGCATACTGATGTAATTGGACCAACTACAACAAAGGGTTTAAAAGGTGAGAAATACTTTATGTTATTAGTTGATGATTATACAAGAATGACTGCAGTTTGTTTTCTCGGGAATAAGTCAGAAACTTTTGAAAACTTCAAGCTCTGCAAGGAAATGGTTGAAAATGAAATGGATTCAAAAATAAAATGCTTGAGATATGATAATGAAGGAGAGTTCACTTCAAAGGAATTTATGGACTACTGCAATGGGCATGGAATAAAAATGCAATTCTTTGTTGCTAGGACACCTCAACAGAATGGAGTTGTTGAAAGAAAGAACATGATAGTACAAGAAATGGCTCGAACAATGTTAATGGAGTCCAAATTGACAGATATATTTTGGACACATGTAGTGCATACAACAGTTCACATTCAAAACAGAGTAATGCTCAAAAACAACACTGACAAAAATCCCTACGAGCTACGGAAAGGAAGACCAACAAATGTGAAACACTTCAGAGTTTTTGGAAGCAAATGCTACATCAAAAGAGAAGATGGCATAATGGGAAAGTTTGACTCTCGTGTGGACAAATGAGTACTTGTTGGTTACTCAAGTACAAGGAAAGTATACAAGTGTTACAACCTGAGATTGAACAAATTTGTGGAAAACATCAACGTAACAATTGATGAAACAGGTAGACAAGAATTAAAGGAAGAAGAAAATGAATCCATAGAACAACTTTACGAAGAAGAAGCAGAAGATGAAAAAGAAGTAGAAGGGGAAGATGAAGAGGATCCGACAGAAGCAGAAGAACAAGTTCAACAAGTGCCTTCAAAGACACCTAGCAAACGAGTATAGAAGAATCATCATTCAAATCAGATTATCAGAAACAAAGATGCAGGAGTTGAGACTAGAAGAAGAATCCGTTCACCAGAACAAACACACCTAGCACTCTCATCTACGATTGAACCAACCTGTTTTGAAGAGGCCATCAAGGATGGATTTTGGAATAAGGCCATGGATGAAGAATTGGATCAAATAGAAAAAAAACAACACTTGATAATTGGTTCCAAGACCAAAGGATAAGAATGTGACCGACACAAAGTGGGTATACATGAATAAATTGAATGAAGATGGACAGGTTACAAGGAAAAAAGCTAGGTATGTATGTAAAGGATATGCACATGTTGAAGGAATCGACTTTGAAGAGACATTTTCCCCAGTTGCCAAAATTGAAGTAATCTGATTGCTTTTAGCTTATGCATGCTCCAAAAATATTAAAGTGTATCATATGGACATAAAATCAAATTTTCTGAATGGGAAACTTGAAGAAGAAGTCTACATTGAACAACCAGAAGGATTTTAGTTGTCAGAGAACGCAGATTATGTGTGTAAATTAAAGAAGGCCTTGTATGGTCTAAAACAGGCTCCTAGAGCATGGTACTCTAGACTGGATAAATATCTACAACATGCAGTGTTCAGAAAATGAAGTGCAGACATCAACCTCTACATCAAGGTAACTCAAGATAATATTTTATTAATTGAAGTTTATGTTGATGATATTATTTTTGGAAGTATTGATGACAAGTTAAGCCAAAAATTTCTAAAGGACATGCAGAATGAATTTTAAATGTCATTACTTGGATAACTATCATTCTTTCTGGGTCTTCAGATATGTCAAAGCAACCAAGGAATTTTTATTTCTCAAACCAATTATATAAGAGAAATGTTAAAGAGGTTCAGAATGGAAGATTGCAAACCAATTATCACTCCCATGCAAACCAGTTGCAAGTTGAGCAAAGATGATGATTCAAAGTATACAGATCAGAGATAATACATGTTAATGATTGGTATCCTACTATATGTGACAACATCCATACCAGATGTAATGCATGCAGTTTGACAGGTGGCACTATTTCAAGTAGCACCAAAGGAATCACATGTATTAGCAGTGAAGAGGATTTTCATATATCTCAAAGGAACATAAGAGTTTGGATTATGGTATCCAAAAGGAAATGATCTATCACTTATTGCCTACACAGATGCAGATTGCGTAGGTTGCATTGATGACCGAGGAAGCATCAGTGGAGAAACATTCTACTTGGGTGAGTGTTTAGTATCATGACTAAGAAATAAACAATAATCAATATCTTTATCTACAGTTGAGGCAGAGTATATTGCAGCAACAACATGTTGTACACAGGTTCTATGGATGAAACAAACTCTGACATATATACAGGTTGAGTATGATGAGCCCATTCCAATCTATTGTGATAATACAAGCATCATCAGTATCTCAAAGAACCTGGTGATGCACTCCAAGACGAAGCACATTCCAATCAAGTATCACTTTCTACGAGAACAGGTTGCAGAAAAGAACATCAGAGTTGAATATCTGGGCACAAAAGAACAAGTGGCAGACATCTTTACAAAAATGCTTCCACAGGAATTCTTTGAGTATATTCGCCATAGACTCAGAGTTATTTCTACTCCAAAATGAATGATTTTGAATGCTTATCTTATATGTCTTAGATGTACACAAGGAACCACCATAAAGAGGACAATTCAAGTAGGGAGATTAGACCAGTCAATTAGGGGGAGAAGCCCCGAATGGAAAGATGCATTTGCCACCGATGAGAAAGGGGGAGAGATTTATCAGATGTAGAGGACATAGGCATGGTTCCAGGGGGAGAGTTGGTCACAGATATGCAGACATGGTTCCAGGGGGAGGATGCGTGATATGATTTCAATGTTGCATCATAGTGTTTTCATCAATGCCAAAGGGGGTTATTGTTGATTAATTGGTTGGTTGTCATTGATGTCAACCCTTGAAGAAAGTCTGGTAGCAAATTCTGGTAGCACAAAGGTTTGGGTAATGGACCCAAGTTTGTTTGATGTATAATGGTATGAGTTTTGATATATTTGCAAGTAAGACTATTCTAGATGGATAGTACATGTCATGTCATTTCCGGTGATATGTGGAACGTCACATAACTCCTCACCGTTTGAGAGTTATGGCCTTACAAAGTTGAAGGACCCTCATATGATTGGCTTGAAACCCCAAAAAGCCAAAGAAGTCAAAGTGCTTGCAAAAAAGAAATTATTTAAATAATAAAATGAAGTGACAAAGTCAAAGATGATTATTTAAATAATAAAGTGAAGTGAAAAAATCAAATAGGAGTATTTAAATAATAAAGTGAAGTGACAAAGTCAAGGAGGATTATTTAAATAATAAAGTAAATATATAACTTTCTAATTATGGAAAGTGGTTATAAGAAGGTTAACCCTAAAATGAGGAAAATGGGTTAAGTGGTCAAGTGACTATTGAATACATGGACAAGTGACAAATTGGGCAAAGTTGGAAATAGGTGACTATGTGGACACAGTGGCCTAGAAGATGCTTCTAAGGAAGCTACTTCGAGAGTATAAATAAGAGGCAATGCACTCTCATTTTAATCACATTTGAGCATATTTAATATCTACAAGTGACTGAGGTAACCAAAGGATATCTAAGCCGAATTTCAGAGAGAAGGTGAAGTAAAGAAGACTGAAATTCAAGGGAGGATAAATGATTTTGATGATGCTTTCTAAGGTATGTTATTTACAGGTCAGTTCACCATTTTCGCAATAACTTTTTTTCTAGAATGATTCAGACCATGAAATTGGGAGGCCATTGAGGAAACATTTCCAAGTAGTTGTGGTACGAATTTAAGCTTGTGGATCGTTGTATTTTTTGAGTTACACTTCATGGAAAATAAGGTTTGTGGTTAGTCCTGAAACTAGTCTAAAACAAGTGTTTCAGGTAAAAATGTCATAACTTCTTCATAACATATCCAAATGTGTTGGTTAGAGTACTGTCTGTAGTATTTTGTGTAAAATTTTCAGATCAATACAACAAATATTCCATGCCGGGCACGCTCTACAAGTTCGCTCTCTAGAATAATCCAAAATTCAACATGGTATGCCATTTTTGCTGTAACTCCTTTTCATAGAGGTTCCAAGTAGAGACACCTGGGGGAATTGTATAAAACGCATTGAAGAACATTGTGTACTATTTTCAGATATTTATTCATTATAGGTGCATAGTTATGATTATTTCAAGTTTGGGTTGTTGACTAATCCAAAACTAGCCATGTGAGACTAAAGTAAAGTTTGATGAAAATGTGAGTCTCTTGTTGTTAGAGTTAAGGAAGGTTTGTAGGTTGAGGTACAAGTTTGTGCATGGTTGATGCACTTGTTTATGGTACAGGTTGAGGTACAAGTTGATGCATGGTTCATGTTATTGGTACAGGATGTTTGGTGCAGGTTGATTGGTACAGGTTTACAATAGTATATCTCACAGTGATAGTGTGGCAGTGGTTCCATCATTCTACTTATACGTCAAGGTGGTTGGACGGGGCAAGGACAGGTGGTTGTAGCCACCTTCTGGTTGTAGTCGGAGAACATAGGGGTTTATAGTCTCCTTCTGGTTGTAGCCAGAGAATTGGGGAGTTGGAGCTTCCCTCATGTTGTAGCCTGAGAAACTAGGGGGTTGGAGCCTCATTCTAGTTGTAGTTGGAAAACAAAGGAAGTTGGTGCTTCCAATGAATGTAATTCTTCAAGACATATAAGAAAAATCATTATGTGGTTTTCTCCCGGTTTGGATTTCCACGTAAAAACACGGGTGTACTATGTATGTGTATGATTGTTTATTTACTCTGCAAATGACATATGAAAATAAGTCTATTTTTCACTTGACAAGAACACCTTATACATTTTTTGAACCATCGTTGTTATAGAAAAATTGTTGCAACATCTCTAAAATGCAACATATTTATTATTTTTTATCCATTGGAATTCCAACGACAGTTGACCAAGTCAATGTTGACTTAGTCAAATAGTGGGTGATCGTTTGAAGAAAGCAACGACTAGCACTAATATCATCGGTAGTGAGACGAAACTAGAGATATCGTCAGAAGTGAGACGAACCTAAGGATGATGTCGGTATTGAGATGAAGATAGAGTAACCATCAGAATCGAGACGAAACAATAGGTTTCCATCGCACGTCTGACGAATGCGAGCAGAATTGCAAAAAAATTGAAAAATTTAAATATTTATCTTGTATTTTTTTACAGTACGGCCAATTTTGTCTGTACCAACAAAAATAGTTCGTTGGAAATTTTTCAATATGTAGTAGTGCTTGTAGGACAAAAACATGTTAAAAAAATAAACCCAAGTGCATCCAGATAAGTCATCAATGAAATTGAAAAAGTACGTTAACCCAGAGAAGGAAATGGACCACACAGATCACTGTGAACATGTTGCAAGAGGGGTGAGGCATGCCATGAGGCACATTTGTCAAAATTGTCCTGGTGATGTTTTCTAAGAACACAACCTTCACAAACACCATCTCTACAAGAAATGGGAGGCGGACCAATCACCATATTTTGATTACATGGTGATGCAATGAGAAATATTTTAGATGACCAAATTGTTCATGCCAAATTTTGCCCAAGTCATTGCTATGAGCAATAAAAACTAATGGAAAATATGATGACCCAATATTTTCAAATTCATACAACCTGGTAATATCATCAACAATTGGACCAGTGGCTAGGAAATGCTTAAGACCTTTTAAATCCTTGATTACAACTTGGTTAGGTGAAAACTCTATTGTTTTACCTTTTCCTGAATGAGTGATTTGATATAATGATAGATGATTGCAGGAGAGACTTGGAAGACATAATACATCATTAAATTAACCATAATCTAGATTAATTGTTTTAGACCCTACAACACTAAGACATCTATTATCACCAACAAATATTTTTTTGGTGTTAAATTCATTACAAGCATAAAAAATGGATTTATCCTTAGCTATATGATAAGATTCTCTAGAATCAATAAGACAATCATTAGAAGAAGAAGAAGATATTGTATTGAAGCAAAAAGTATGTCTATGAGAAGAAGAGTTAGAAGAAGAAGAATCGAGATTGATGGTGTGATTCTTAATTGTTGCTTCTAAGGCCTCCATCTCCTTGAAACATTTAGACTCTAGATGACCACCGTGTCCACAAAAAATGGAATGTCTCTCAGTCTTCTTACTTTTTTATTTTGGTCATTTGTCACCATTGGGAAGAAAAGTTGGTTGGGAGGGTTTGGTACCCTTGTTTTGCTTGTTTTTGAAAGGATGTTGCTTCTTTTGATTCTTGGATTTATCCTTCTATTGGGCCATTAAGGATTTGTTAGAGGTACCTTCACCTGCACTATCGATCACTCTAAGATGCAAGAGAATCCCATGCTCTCTAATGAAAGAATCACAAAAACATCCAAGAGAGGATGGTGTGCCTAGAGCTTCTCTAGTGGAGTGAAGGAGGTCCAACTCATGTGGAGAGCACATGAGGACATGTCAAGGGAGTTGACCCTTGACCTCATACACTATGGGAGTTGACCCTAGTGTTTCTAGAGGGTGTAGCCTCTAAAAGTCCACATGGAGTGCCATGTGTGACAAAATTTCTCTAGATCGTACTCCTATGTGAATTGAGTTGAGTTGATATGTGAGGATGCTTATTCGAGAAGGGATAAGTGCATTTGGGCTTATATCCCAACGTCCTAGAGGGAGTAGCCTCTAGAAGTGTTCCTAGAGTAGTAGCCTCTAGAAGTCCACATGGGAGTGCCATGTGTGACAAATATTTTACTACTGTGGTGTTTTTGTACCACTGGCGGAGACTGCGTGTCTTTGGACAGTAGTTGTGTACTACTATGGAAAGATACCTCCCTAGCTAAGAGGGAGTGTTGATGTTTCAGCATCGGGCATAACTTCTCCTAGATTGGGCTGCAGACCAAGGGAGATATAATACATTTATCACAAAGGTGCACTTGTGGTAAATGGGCCCAGACGTAGTCCTTCCTTGATCATGACAAGGAATAATATGGACTCGAGGTGCTTGAAGTGATTTCCATGTGTCAGTTAGCATCAAGCCGACATTCACTCATAGGTGTGTGCCTATGGTGAAAGATCTTGGTGTAGTCTTTGTCCTAGTCATGGTGATTTGACAAGGAATGATAAAGACTCAAGATGTTATATGTTTTTACATGCAGACCCAAAGTGAGCCTAATCTTAGAGAGATTTAATTGGCTCAGAGGGAGAGTCGCAGAAGGAGTTTCTCCTCAGTTCAGGTGGGAGAGAGATGTCTCCCAAGACTGAAAGACAAGTGTCATGAGTCTAGGGTGAAGTTTGTATACTTCAAAGACAAGAGTGGCATGTTGCAGAATGTCTCCCTCGTTGAGAGGGAGTGTTGATGTTTGGACAACATCGGGAAGACATTCTCTAAAGATAATATTTAATAATATAATTATTAATTGATTATTAACTATAGTATATAATAAGTAAATAATAATAACAAATAGTTATTGATTATTCAAGGGACACATCCTTTTATTGATGGTCACCTTATGTTCCCTATATATGGAACACTCATCATTGTAATAATACATCAATCATATCTTATATGAATAACAACAACACTCCCAAGCTTAGAAATAATAGCATATATATAGTGGGTATCATTTTTTCCATTTTACATCCTTCAAGTAAAACTCTGAGTGTTTTGAACTTAGATAGATAATATTTAACTCAAGAGATATCAATTAGTTTTCAAGCTAGTGGGCTCAAATCTCGTTGTGTTTACCATTTAGACTCTAGATGACCATCGTGTCCACAAAACTTGCAATGTCTCTCAGTCTTCTTACTTTTTTAATTTTGGTCATTTGTCACCATTGGGAAGAAAAGTTGGTTGGGAGGGTTTGGTACCCTTGTTTTGTTTGTTTTTGCAAGGATGTTCCTTCTTTTGATGCTTGGATTTATACTTCTATTGGGCCATTAAGAATTTGTTAGATGTACCTTCACCTGCACTACCGATCACTCTAAGATGCAAGAGATTCCCATGCTCTCTAATGAAAGAATCACAAAAATATCCAAGAGAGGGTGGTGTGTAAGTATCCCCTAGAGCTTCTCTAGTGGAGTGAAAAGTAAACAAAATATGCACAACAAAGATTAGAAATAATAGCATATATATAGTGGGTATAATTTTTTCCATTTTACAGCCTTCAAGTAAAAGTCTGAGTGTTTTGAACTTAGATAGATAATATTTAACTCAAGAGATATCAATCAGTTTTCAAGCTAGTGGGCTCGAATCTCATTGTATTTACCAAATACAGTTTCCAGTTTTTCCCAAGCTTCATCTGGCCATCAATTCCTTGAAGGTGAAACCGTAAATCAGTAGAGATGGACATTCCAATTAATCCACGTGCTTCATCATTTCTTTAATTTCATTTGGATTTTTTTAGGAATCAGTGGGAGCAATTTCCTTTCACAAGATAATCTAGTAAAGTCATTTACTTTGTAGTATGTCTTCCATACGAAATTTCCATGAGAAATAGATGGAATTGGTAAGCAAATGATCACTTGGACTAGCCATATTAAAATATGCAAGTAATATGGCTTGAAAATCATAGAGTGATTATTTTGATGGATAGATCTCAAAAAAATAAGCAGTTTAAAAAAAAAAAAACATTGAATACAAACTTTGGATGTCAAGTTTATATCATTTTTAAGAAAGGCATAAAAAATAACCAAATTGTCACATGGCAGGTAGAGGTTGGTCCAAGTGGTGATGGATGTACAATGAGATTTTTGAGTGAAAAAAATAAAAAAAATTCTTCTCTAACTTTACCTATAAGTTTATTTTTACAAATAAGTTAAATTTACATGAATGGTCCACTTTTATAAAATAAGTGGGAATTACTTTTACGATGACGTTACTTTATAAATTAAAGTGGAATGCAAAAATTGACTTAAAAACAACATTAAAATTACTTTATAATGCTTTACTTTTAGAATTTAAGTGAAATGCACTTTACAATAAAGTTAAGTGATAACTTGAAGTTACGGGAACTTTTTTTAAATAACTTAACTAAAAGAGAAATTGAACTCAAGACCTCTTATTTAATAAAGTAGTTACTTTTAACCAAGTGAGCTAATGCAAAATTATATAATAAATGTTATAAATGAAGAGGGTTTTTTTTTTACTCTTTTTTCTCGAAGTGCATGCTTACCCAAAAAAACCTTGTTTTTGTTTGCAAAAAGCTTCATCATAGAACCATATAAAAACAAACAAAATTTCAAAAAAAGAAAACTCTGTAACTTAGCAATATCGAGGTTAGATCCTTGTTAGGCTACCCGAAAATGCAAGTTTTCTCTCTATTTCTGATTTACTAAGATCACTTAAAGTGAAGAGCAAACAACATATGTGGAAGAAGAAGAAGAAAAACACACTTTATATTTTGTTTATGGTTTTTCGATATCGCACAAAGCACACAGCAAAGAGAATACACAAACCAAAAAGGGTAGCAAACCGAGAATATAAACAAGAAAATTGAAATATTAACACAATATAAAAAAAAAATACCGTAATGAAACTTTATACATCCAAATTTGACAAAAATGGTCTGGGCAAACGGAAACCTTTTTGAGTGAAATGGAAAGTGTTTCCAATTGAAAGTGGCACTTTGGATGTAATGGAACAACCCACTAAGCCTAAAAATGGACAAAAATAGAATAACCCATAAATCGTTTGATGCATGCAACAACATAGGTTCAGGATCTCAATCAACAATAGGAGTGGATCTTCATACAAACTCTGATACCATGTTTGACAAAACAGGGTATTTCAACGTAGGTCAAACACCTTAAGCAACCACTCACACAAATAGATCAAAAATATGTGTACAAGTGTATTATGTGGTTAAAACCATCAAAGAGGGAAGCAATTCATGGCCCTAGCCAATGCAGCCACTTGAGGCAATATATTAATGCAAAAAGAAAAAAAATTACATAATATTTTGTCATAGTCAATCATCAGCAAATGACCCTCCATGCTCTTTAAATAGATACCATGGACCAATCGGGTGTTAAGTCATGGATCAATATAGATGTTTGTATCAAGGAGAATATGATTTTTTAGATCACTTTATGTCTAGAACATATCGTGACCATCAAAAGACATAACTACAAATGCATACTAAGGAAACACACTTTACCTAAAGACACATTAGACCAAGTTGATATTAACTAACTCTTAAATGTTTAAATATCCTAACAAATGGGTCATGCATGAATGCAGTATAGAGGTCAATCACACAAGGCACCTCTTGGTAGGTAGGCACATGTGAGTGCCCTAGTGTGAATCTCATGCACTACAACCTCATGTGGTTCATGTATAATTTATAGTAATTCATGTCCTTTAACTTAACATATTATGATGAACATTGCTCATGAAATTCCTTAATATGTGCATGAACTAATTTTGACATAACAAAAAAAATAAAATATTACTTATGCACCTAGATTTTCAATATAAATCTGATTTCACAAGGCATCATTTAGTTCTTTGATTATTGGATTTCCTTCAACATTTAAAAATATATATTCCACTTTATTCCCAGTGCTCTCATACATTTGGAATAAGATAGATTTACTTTAGAATATAAGATTTTCTTATTTCTATGACCATGGATTTGAAGTTTTTCTTTGGGCCTAATGGTTAAGAACATGTGTTTCCTCCTTGGAGGTCACAAGTTCAAATCTAGAGGGGGATGGGGTATGTATACCTCCGTAGACTTTAGCAGTCAAGTCGTTGCATTGAGGGGGGTCCCTTGTCCCACAAACAAGGGGGCTCATACACCAATTTGATGTTTGTCTTGGCCATGACCTTAAAAATATATTATTATTATTATTATTATTATTATATAAACAAATCCCTTCCCATCCTTCCCATCCTTTGTAATAAGCCAAAACCGAACTTTGCAAGCTAAGCTTGACAACACCAAGCTATATTATTGTAATCCTCTTTACAAAAATCAAAGACTACACTTACCTAATATGGATCAAGCATATATATTGTCATTAGATTCTAAAATTGTGACTATAATTGAGGACATACAAAAACAACATCATAAAAAAAACATTGGGTGATTATAAAACCTAATTAAGGGATGCATTGCCAAAAAAAATCCGTTCTAGAGCTTCACTTTTAGAAGCATTTGAAATCTTCTATTTAAGATTATATAGGTTCCCAGGATTTTGAACAAGTTAAACTCCCACACCATTGTTATCTATATTGCTTATGCCTCGAGTTGATTGTCCCGATCGACTATAACTACTAGTCTTTCAACTTCACCTTCAATCAAGTTCAGCCACTCCTGGCCCATTGTATTAGCACATCTAAAATTAAAATGATCCTCAAGGACTCATTAGATCAGTAAAAAAAATTAATTTCTATGATCTTCACTCATTTTTTGGAAGAGACTTTGCATGCAACAATAAAACATCACGAATCTGTTCTACAATATCAAATATTACATTTAACTTTAATTATTTTATAGTAATCCGTTGAGAACTCTATACTTAAGCATGCAAAATATTGAAGACTCCCAGTTATTCCATTGGAAATTTTATCTTCCAATCCTTCATTATTGTAGTGCATGTGTTTGTATAGGGTTGATTTAGCTTAATAATGATTTCAGATCTAATTATTACATGTGTTATGGTAATGGAGGGTACCCTTAGACCGTATAAGTTATGTTGCTCACTTCAAGCACAACTTTTACATTTCATGTATGTCTCATGTTGCTTTCAATATTAATGAGTAATTGATGTGAGAAATGATATCATTCAGATGGCATGGCTATGAACTCCTCTAATATATGTTGATTAGTAATTTTGTATATCCTTTCAAGGTACTCCTTCCCAAGTTCTTTCATGTGGCCTTTGAAAGTGATTATGAATATGAAATTGTAACATCAAAATATTTATATTTTTGAAGTCAATGTCTATACATTCAAAAAGATATTTGCTTGTGTCATGTACTAATTAGGAAACTTTTTCATAAAATTTTACTTTTGCTCATTCTAGAGCGGCCACTTTTTTCTTAAAGTTTTGTCTCTTAAATTCCAAATCATACAAAGCATTGTTTTCACCATTAATAAAAATAAGTCTCTAACATGAGGATTCTTTAACCTAATCTTTTGTTTCTCTAAAGCTTTGTTGTGAGCCCAAAGGGGTTGGATCCAATGGTGGAAAGAGAGGAGTTTCTCACTTTTGGACAAAGTTCAATTCTCATGAAGGCCTAACCTGAAGTCATGGAAACACCTTGAGGTAGTAGTCAAACGTGTGGTTGCACCCGGAGATACTATATTAAATGGTATTGTGACCCGTGCACACATAAGTGGATCAAAGCCCACCCCCATGTCCTTCAAAAAAGAGTCCCCGAGGTGTAGGACAGTCGGTGATGGAGTGTGTTGTTAAGGCGCTATGTGATGTTAAAGTCACTGGTTCGAAACATGCGGGGACAAAAAATCCAGCCATGTTAAGGGTTGGTGTGGCTCGGGCCGAGTGCGATCCCCATGTGATTTTGACATCTTAGATGCCCCTAAGTCGCGGTTTCTTAGCCACAAGTTAGTCCCACATGTCATGGACAAACTAACAAAAAAAAAAAAAAACTTTGTTGTGCAAAATATCTCTTAGGTCGTCTTTCTTCATTTTCATTTGCTATAAAGATATCATGATCAAATAATATAAACAATTATATCAAATCTATGTTTATATTCAACCTTCATTGTCCCACCAAATGGGCACACCACTATATGCTCTTGGTTCCATATTCGTGTTGTTTTCAACGTGACTATAACCATGGCTACGTCACTACATTAACACATTTCTTTTTTGCAATACATACAACCACCAATTCCATTTGGTTAGGCACTAGAACCTTGCTTGTGTAATTTGGAATCCCATGGACATCAAGATATAACTCCTTCATAGAGAATAAACCTAGTCCAACCTTCCATCTTAAGCCCTTCCTATAATAGATTCATCCTTCTTTCAGAAAGGGTGCATTCCTTAACTCTTGCTCCAATGCTCAAGGTTCTCTCTAAAATGTTTCTTTAGGTTGTAAGGCTTTAGCTATTCATCCCATAAAAACTTATATTGTACCAACCCAACTGTCTAGTTTCAATAAATTTTGATCGCTACCAAGCCTACTTGTATTAGTACTTCTTTATGGCAATTTATTGCCTCCGCCCTATCTAAAAAGGGGGAGATTGAACCCCTCTAATTAATTTTCCGTGAACTAGCCCCTATTCCTTCCTCTTAGTCTGACCTAGAAATTATGGACTACCATAGGTTGTGTCTTTTCCCCTACTTTCTATAGTGTTGTATGTGCTTCCAATGAACAAGTTTCAAAGAGGATTTATGTAAGTTTCCCCCTCTAAAAGCATTTTCTTAATAGCATTTTTTTTAACAACTTATTCTCGAGTGTTGAAAAAGTACCACCTCCTTTTTGTTCCTTTTACTAAAGACAACTACACGAGTCTTTTGTGCCCATTCCCAATTGCATGTCCTTTCCACTCCTCTTACTAAAGATAACGACATGAGTCCTTTGTTCCCATTCATTTTCCTTGGGAGGATATGCAATTGTTCATGCTACTTGAATTTAACATCGTAGTCGACCACTTTCAAAGGTCCAAAGATAAAAACAAATCTCAATGTTTTAAAACAACTTTTAGAGGTCCAAAGATAATTTTCAATGTAGACTTAAAACAACTTTTAGAGGTCCAAAGATAATTTTCAATGTAGACTTTTTCATAGCTTTTTTTTCAACTATGGACTATAATAGGCACAAGTATAAAGTTGGGCCAAGGTGAAGCTTAACAATGTTGATTTTCGTATTAAAGTTAAGTCTATGAGATGGGGTATGTAGTTTCCTCTTCATTTTAGAGTAAAGGAAGCTAATAGTTTAGCTAAGATGACTTGGTTGTCAAAGAACAATGTTGATTTTCGTATTAAAGTTAAGTCTATGAGATGGGGTATGTAGTTTCCTCTTCATTTTAGAGTAAAGGAAGCTAATAGTTTAGCTAAGATGACTTGGTTGTCAAAGGAATTCCAAGTATTTCAAGGCTCCATCTATTTCAAGTGTTTGCACTTAGAGCCTAATTGAAATTTCCAATGCTTGATTGTTTGTACATTATCAAACAATATATTCAACTTTTCAAATTTGATTTTTTGTCCAGTAATCACATGGTATATTCCAAGACCTACATGAAGTCAGTGGATTCTATCTTTGAATTCCCATTGAAAAGACGGCATCTCCAAACAACTAGGTATTTGCTGCCAAAATGTCAGATTCTTGCTCATGTCAACAATCCAATGGGGTTACGCAATTAAGAAATTCTTACCATATTATGCAATAAATCAAAAACATATGAAGATATGGGGAAATCCTTGCCTTGATCCTTCATATTTTAAGATGGTTATGTAGGGATGCTATTAATTAAAATGAAAGTGTTTATTCTTTACATAACTACTTTGACCATAAGAAGTTGTGCCGCTAGGATCCTTTGATAATGTCACATCAAACCCTACCCTATTTTGAATCATAAAATCCCATGGCATTATAGTTCTTTCAGGCTTAGCATCTCTAAAAGTCACATTCTACTCTACTGTATGTTGATCTTCATTTCAAAAACATATGATGAATCATAAAATCCCATGGCATTATAGTTATGTTGATCTTCATTTCAAAAACATATGATGAATCATAAAATCCCATGGCATTATAGTTCTTTCAGACTTAGCATCATGCTAACATATATGTGAGCCAAGTTATATAGTTCTTTCAGACTTAGCATCCATCTCTAAAAGTCACATTCTACTCTACTGTATGCTGATCTTCATTTCAAAAACATATGATGGGGCATTCTTCTATGTGAAAAGTGAAATTACTCTTCTACCAATGATGGTCTAACACCATGCTTGCTGATCTCCATTTCAAAAACTTATATTGGGGTGTTCTTCTATGTGAAGAGTGCAATGACTCTTCTACCATTGATGGTCTAACACTATGTTTCCTTTAACCAACACAATTTGGTTATGAAAGATCATATATTCAATGACTCTTCTACCATTACGAGTCTAACACTATGTTCCTTTAATCAGCACAATTTGGTTATGAAAGATCATATATTCAACGACTCTTCTACCATTGTAAGACTATGTTCCTTTAACCAGCACAATTTGGTAATGAAAGATCACATATTCAATGACTCTTCGACCATTGTGAGTCTAACACTATGTTCCTTTAAGCAGCACAATTTGGTTATGAAAGATCACATATTCCACAATTTGGTTATGAGAGATCATATATTCAACGACTCTTCTATCATTGTGAGTCTGACACTATGTTCCTTAAACCAGCACAATTCTATCATTGTGAGTCTGACACTTTGTTCCTTAAACCAGCACAATTTGGTTATGAAAGATCATATATTCAATGACTCTTCTATCATTGTGAGTCTAACACTATGTTCCTTTAACCAGCACAATTTGGTTATGAAAGATTTCCATGTATGGTGCCAACTTGTTAGTGATCACGTTCAACATCATATAATTACCATCCATATTGCAAAGAAAGTTGAGTCTCCAATAATTGATTCTATGGCACATTTCCTTTTAGAACTAAAACTACAAAGGCGTTAATTGTTTGAGGTCATATCCTCGAGAGTTGGACCTCCTTCATAACCTCTCTCAGCAACGGTAGTACCTAGTCCAAAACAATTCTGTAAAAACAACCAAAATTCCATTTTCTTCAAAACGAGCTATCAACTTGGATCATATTTCAATGGCTTGTTATATATTTATTATATGATTAGTTGCTCTAGGGATCTTCAACTGCACTGAACAAGAAAACGAGTAATTGTATTTTGTAAATAAGAAATAGATAACTAACATAAATATAATTCCTTGTTAGTGTATGGTTTCTATTATAAGTTTTTAATCAATATGAAATTATAAATTTTCATAACAGAAATATAATATTTTAGTAGTTAATTTAAATATAAAAAGAAAATTTATTCATCCAACTTCATATGAATGTTTAAAGAGTGATTATAATTTTCAAATGTTTAAAATGTAAAATGTAATTTTTTCTTGACGAGTGCAAATTTTTAATAGACCTTCAAACAGTGAAGCACTATGAATAAGAAAGTTCTCGAAAGTAAAATATGAAGACATCTAATTCATCTTTAATTGCAGGTTGAGAACGGCCGGGAAGGAAAAAGAGAAATGTTGATGGCACTTATCATTCAAGTGTTGAGTTTTCAAGCACTTTCCTGACACAATAAAAATATATAATATATGAAAAGATTCTTCTTTGAAAAAATAAAATAAAATGCCAATCCTTTTTGTACATCGAGACTTTTGTCCAAAGGTTTCAGCTATACTGTCCTGTTTTCGTTGAAAAGATCTCAAAACTCCAAACACCGCAACAAAATTTGCATCTTCTAAAACTAGTTTCATGGCAATTCATACTCGAATCCATACTAGTTCTCCATCCTCGCCATTTACTCATACAAGAAACTAAGGTACCTGCTATTCATTGAAGGTAATGTTATTTTTATTCATCATATGGGCACTAGTACATGCAATTACAAGAGTGTTTAGTAGACACCAATAAGTGCATTAGCTGATGTAGATTACAACAACACAACTTGAAAGGCTGGCAACGTAATAAATGACAGTACGAGACATCCATTTTAGCTTTATTCCAAAAACAAACAAACCTCGTCTAAGACAAACAGAAGAGCCTATATTTTAGGACAACCTGTTGAAATCTCCTGCAATACATAGATAAAGCTCATGATACAAAAGCCAGCCATTAAACATCCAAGGTCTTGTCCTAATTAACTCCATCCTTCCTAAAAGCACCGGTGTTACTGTATGATGATTGTACATATATCATGACATATCTCAATCATAGAGCATATTGCCATCGCATCTTCGAAATATGGAAAACAGATTTCTTGGCACAAGAAAGACTACACAATTTATAGTTCCATGCAACTAACAATCATGATCAACGAACAGTACAAGGACCAGAAAACTATATTTCTTCATAAATTATGTTCGCCCCCTTGGATCGTGGCAAGCTGGTATATCCACCCAACCATGCTGCACAAAAGTTCTTAGGGCTCAAGCTGGACCCTCAATAGTTTGTTCAACATTCTATTTTAAGTAAAAGCTCCCTGAAAGTGTCTAGACTGTATGTTAGTGAAAATCTGAAGTTCCTGTTTTCAAATGGTAGCGACAACTTTCTTTGTAGGCCAAAGATAATATGCATGCTAGAGTTCTAAACAATGTGGAGATTAGAGATGCCATAAGTGAAATTTCAGCCACAAGTAGGGTTATAGATCCCACACAGGTATCTAATTATAGATTTCCGTTTACATCATAATATCATTAATAAATGTTTTTTAACATGTATAAGATACTTACTGTTTTAGCTTCCATTCAAAAAACTTTGGCAGAGGTCCTCCTTATCAAGATCCCACTAAAAAGTCCTCCTTTCAAATAAACATTTCATCAGAGTTCACTCCTTACTATAAGGAATGGGTCCAGAAAGATCTGTTTGACTTTGTGGTTCTGTCTTAGGAACATTATATACAGTTTTGAGCAAATCTTGTATTTTGCACAGCATGAGCATTTGGGAAGGGTCAGGCTGTAAACGTGAATGTTCCTGAAGTTGAATTTTTTCAAATAGATATCTTCTCTCTGCTTCAGCCTCATTTAGTCGTAATTTCAGATATCTGCTAGCATATTCCTCCTCTGCTTTTTCCGACTTTGCAAGGGCAATGCGCTGCAGCCTATCAGCTTCTCGTCTAGCTTCATCAGCCTTGAGTTGGAACATATCTGCCTCAGCCTGTTTCAATCGAACAATAGCCTCCAGTTCCTCTATCTGTTGCTTCTTACGTTGCCTTTCAAATTGCAACTCTGCAAGTTCTCTGCTTTTGTCTTCAAGTTCCCTATCACACATATCTAATGTAAGACGTGCCTTTTTGAAAACACGAGCCTTCTCCTCCGCAACAGCTTCCATCTTCCTTACAACTTCCTGCACCACATCTGCAATGCGATTGCAAGCTTCTTGAGGTGCTATCATCCTTCTCTCTTCCGCCTCAACATTTTTAACAACCTCCGTCTCTAACTCTGCATCCAAAACACAAACAAATGTTAAAGATCTGTTGGTTACTCCAATGAACCATGCCCACAACTGGAAAATATGCAAGTGAAAGTTTGACAATTCATATAATGTCTGTACTAACAGCCAGAGGTAAAAGAAAATTTCACTTGTTCCAATGCCAATCACAAATTTATAAGCATCGATGCCTAAAGGCAGTGCATCTGTTAAGCTGCCAGAAGCACGATAGCAAGAAGACACATAGATACATTAGTTAGGGCATCAAATCACATCAACCAACATTACAGGGTTCATCTTTGCTTCACTCCAACCCAGTACAAGAAAATCATAAATACAACAGGATTAAGGAAAGCTGAAAATCATATCGACCAATATTACAGAGTTCACCTTTGATCCACTCCAAAGCATTACTGGAAAATTATAAATACGATAGGATTAAGTAAGCCGCCACGGCTACTATAATATTCTGAGACTTCAAAGCACCATCAACAAGTATAAGGAACTTGTTGCTTTAGTATGATGCCCAATATTGTGCTCATGGAAGTTATGTATCATACAAAAAGGATACTCATAAAAACAACTTAAATAGAATAGGTTCCAGGCAAGAATCACTTTATCAAAAGCTGTTTCATTGCAACAGATCATACTTTAAATTGATTTTAATCTTAGTTTTTCCAAAATTCATCATTATCCATTATGTCCTGCACAGTCTATTTGATGAAGTTTTCAAAATCCCAACTAGGAATATTTTCATGTCGATCAGCAGATGGGAGCAATTTCACTCATTAATATGCATTTATCTGAACAAAAGTAATCTACTACAGTATGACATACTACAGTATTATATGAAAGGCAAGAACTGAGGTAAGCACTTGGAAAGGAACACCTCAGCCAAAGTGAAAAGTGCTTTCAATCATACAAAATTTTCTTCCTCGACTACTAAAACCATCTAGCTAAAGTAAATATGAATTTAATTTATCACAAAATTGAATTCTATCTAACCTAAGAACCAAGTTAGCCTAATCCTCAATATGTAGGTTTGACTTCTTGGTCAGCTAAGGTTGTTTCCTGTTAAAATTCACAATGAAGTTCTAAAATCTTACTGATATACCCTACAATTTGAGGTCGTGGTAAAATGGCAAAGAATGCTACATAATAGTGTACAAGAAGATTCACCAAATATCTGTAAACGCCTCATAAGTAGTGCAAGCAATTTGTTCTAACTTGGTTTCATGATACTCAGCACACTAGATGTCCACTTGGGCACTAGATTTAAGGAAGCTAGTCAGTCCTGACCTGGCCTAATAAAATTATTATTACTCTTTTATATTCCTGGGGAGATGATTGGCACACCTTAGTTATTCTTCACTTTCAACTAGTGTTAACTGTTAAGTTTCCTCTGTAAACTATCATAGTCTAGTAAAGAACTGAAAAATTGGCATTACTGAAGCTTGGTGCCCTCTCACTGAAAACCAGCACCACTGCAAGGTGGCTATATCTGAGTTGCAATGACTTGATCATATTTTTTAGTATCTTGATACTTTTTTGAGAATAACTGCTGGTATCCATTCTTGTTATTGGAAGTTCAGTGACTGGGGCCCCAAAGTTTGATCCAAGTTCATAACTGCAGTTGTTTTAATCCTCTCAGTATATATCCCAAGATCCCAATCTCATGCAGGGCATAGGACTACTTAGCCTGCTAACAAATGAAACTGAAAAGGGCAGAAGTGATAAAAAGCTGTTTGCTGTTTTTCCTGAGAATCACTTAATATGTCATCTAAATGACCTTTTCAATATATCTTACTCAGGGTTCATGTGTGCAGGAGCACAACAGGTGCAGGAACAGGGACACCATTTTTGAAATCAGGGAAAGTAGGGACACATGGGATGACATCACATACATATGTATGCAAGTATAAAAGATGAAAATATTAAAAAATAAAATAAAAGAAAAAAAATTTAAACTATTGCTAAAACATGAGACCTTGTGATCTAAACTGTAAAACCAAACTCTATATCGTTGAGCAGCAGCATACTCCAATTTATATGGTTGTGACAAAACTCAGGGCAAGGGTACACAGTTGTAGGAAGTACAAATCTTCAGGAAAGTTAGTAAGTGTTCATGAGTATATTTTGGCATTGGACACAAGGGTCGGATCTCTGTAACAGATTACCATGCAACAGAAAACACAAATCCAACCTTTGTATGGCTACTGGACATAAAATACAAAGATTAAACCTCTATATCAGCTAGCTGGGCATGAAATATGCAGGTCAACCACTAAGGTTAGCTTACTGGATGGATTCACGTAGCAGATCATGGGGAATAGAAAATATAAATCAGACCTTCAATCGGGTTGTTTGGCACGGAAAACACAAATCAAATCTTAAAAGAGAGAATACTGGGCATGGGATTAGACCATACAAATCAAAATTTCAGATTGTTTTGAGGCGGCGTCCCTCGAATTTCTCCAAGGACATCATCCCACAACTGGGTGTGGAAGGGATGGAGACATCTGTCCCCACAATGGCAAGACATAGGGTCACATCTTCCAGGGGATGCAACCTTGGCAATGCAGGTATATATCGGGGCATTATTGAATATTAACTTGCAAAATTGACTAATATTTACACAAAAGGGAGTTATCTTATGTAAAATTTTGTCAGGGTAGAAATTCCCTTTCTATAAAGCCATAGTATCAGGGGCATTTTGTAATTTTTCCTTGCACAAATGACTCAAGATTGTGGTAACTCTGGATAATATCTGGATAGAATTAATCAGTTTCACACAGAAACAGTGAAAGACATCAGAAAGAAGATTCCCAAGTCCACCCCAGGAAAATGATAACATGATCAACAAAACCATCTATACCCTCAACTGCCAATAAAAAAAAGCACATCGAGCAATTCCAGGAAGGTGACATGTTTATTATTGTCCAAGTATCCAAAAACATTCACCCATAGAAATCAAGCTAGGGAGATAAACATACAGGAAATTAAGTTCTGAATAAATCTCTATTTCTAATAATAAACAGAAACTAACTGACAAAAGGCAATTTCCTGGTACCAACAGTTATTAGCATATTTCGACAAACCTTATGGGAAGAAACTACTCTTTGTTTGCAGGACAGTCCCAATATAAATGTACAGTTTATTCAATTTTATTTAATATAAATATTAAAAACAGAAAGGTACACATGTTTCCAATTTCAAAAAAGTGTGCAATCTGAATCTGCAAAGCATATATCTTTTCTCACCAGGGTAAAAATCTATCTGTCCTTTTGACATGCCTAAAGTAATTGTTCTGGGACCAAGTGGTTCTGTTAAGAGGTTTCACTAGGTGGTAAAGCTGAGTTAACACCTTACCCATGACCCCAGTTCACAGCCCAAAGATGAAGCCCAGGTGAAAACAAAGTAGAATAAGAAATCACGACCATGAAAGGGAATGTGTGCTTGGCATTAGCTTTGGGGTTCAATGCACTCTCACAACAGCATTATCGCAAGTTATACTGGAGTTGGAGTAACTCGATTAAGATATATACATCTATAAGCATTCACTGTTGTCTATGGATATTACTTT
>ML801744.1:126743-147476 GCA_009831015.1 Picea engelmannii
ATCTCAGCCACCCATCTAATCTAATCTCAACCGTTAGATTAGAAAACCCCTCACCTTCCCTCATGAGGTCGACTAGGGCAAGAGGGCGCACCCATTCTTG
The DNA here is from genome assembly GCA_009831015.1 of Picea engelmannii. NCBI lineage: Eukaryota > Viridiplantae > Streptophyta > Pinopsida > Pinales > Pinaceae > Picea > Picea engelmannii. The sequence continues at coordinate 126,844 of ML801744.1, forward strand.
GGTTGTTCATCAATCCTCTTGTTGAGAGAGCAAGAGAGAGAGGCCGAGCTTGAGAAGACAACATTTGCAAAGTAAGGGCACGATTCCCAAGACAGTCGAGTAGCACAGAAATCAAGGAGGGTATTGCTGAGTGTGAGGGCCATACCATACTGATTTCTTGAGGGTCGTACAGCAAATTTTTGTGCACAGATTTCGAGAAAAGGAAACAACAGTTTTGTGGAGGCCGTACAGTACGGATTTGACAGTTCGTACAGCAACAAAAGGACAACAGTTTGTACAACAAGGTACAACACGCATTTCAAGGTGTGGCACAATTTTTGAGGGGCATTTAATGCACATAAAAGAGGGTATAGCAAACACAAAAAAGAGGCACGATTTTTTAGGAGTTCCGTACAACATTTATTGTTGTAGCAGTCGTACAGTTGTACGGATTTCTGGTACAAATTTCGAGGAGCTGCATTCTGAAATTTTTTCTGAAGAAGACGAGCATAAATTTTCTGAGATAAGTTTGTATTTTTGTTGAAGATTAGACTGCTGTAAAAGAAATTTCTCAGAAGCTCAATAATAATAAAAAGCCCTCTCTCACTGGTTTTCCCCTTGTGGGTTTTTCCAGGGTCGAAGTTAGACCGAAAATTCTTGTGTCTAAATTTTCTGAGTTTTGCATACTGCTGATGTTTTATTTCTGCGTTGAAAACGATGTTCAGAATCCTCATGTTTCAGTTCTGAAGTTTATTTTCTGCTAAGTTTTTATATGCTGAAATTGTGCTGAAACTGTGCTGAAACTGGGTTTGGGCATTTAACTTTGGCTGAAAAATCAACGAGCCTGAAACTGGGTTGGGGTCTGAAATTTTAACACTCCCTACTTAAAAACGACGCTTATGAAGCATGTCAATATCAAAAGGCTGCAGCAAGTCTGGGAGAGCAAGCACTGAGGTGAAGCGAAGAGCATCCTTCAATTTTTGAAATGCTCATCCTGCTTCAGGAATTCAATGAAGAGACTTATATTTGCTGGCCTAATTCAATGGGCGAGCAATGTGGGAGCAGTGGTGAATAGATTATTTGTAAAAATTCATGCTTCTCAGGAAATTCTTCAAATGCATAGTGTTGATAAGTGTGGACCAATCCTTCAAAACTTGAACTTTGGTCAGATCAATATGAACTCTTGCTTCAACCATAAAAAAACCCAGTTATTGGACAGATGTTTGGCCAAAGAATGATATTGTACTTTGTTCTACTAAAAACCAAAATGCCACTTAAGTAAATAATGACAAACTTACTAAGAAGTGAGCAGAAAATGTCATTGATGAGCCACATTAAAAGCATTGGTGAGGCCAAAACACATAACCAACCATTCATAGACACCAAATTTGATCTTGAAAGTTGTCTTCTACACATCCGTAGGTTCCATCCAAACTTGGTGATAGCCTGAAATGAAGTCCAACTTGGTGAAGTATTTGGCCCCTTAAGCTAATAAAGAAGATCAAAGATCCACAACAAAGAATAGCAGTTTTTGACAATAACCTTGTTGAGGGGCCCATAATCTCTGCACAGTGACCATTCATGTTGCTCTCTCTTGGGTACCACCAAAGTAGGAGATCTGCAAGAGAAGGTACTAGCCCTTATTTTTCCATCCTCCAAAAGTTGCAAGATCTACCTCTCAATCTTTGCACTCTCTTTGACTGAGGTGCAATATGCAGGAAAGTTGGGAAAGGAAGAACCAGGCACAAGCTCAAAGGAATGTTGTTTGTTCTAAAGGGGAGGTAATCCCTTGGGTTCTTCAAATACACCTTATGTATCAGTTAATGATTTGTTGTATATCGAAGGGAGGTAACTTCACTTTATTGTCTCCCTGAACTTGTCGACCAACACACAGCAACAAAAATTTGTTGAGAGTGACCAATTTAACATTTGTTATACCAAAAGTACCAAGGGCCACCAGTGTTATCAATACCAGTTGATCCGAATTGGTTCGCACTAGAGAGTGGCCAAACCAAAAAGATAAGGTGGTTATGTCCCGAACTAGCTAGTTCTAATTTGTAATAGCCCTCCCAAAACCAAGTACCACTTGTGCGCCATCATGTTCAAAACATTGGACAAATAAATTAAACATAAATAAATGAAAACATATACATACATATATATATACAATAAAAATATTTTAAAAAAATCAAGCAAAACAAAGAAAAAAGGCCTCACATGTTATATACATGAGCAAACTTTGCATATTTGGTATCTAATGGTTTGGTTTTCCGTCACTGTACATGACTATATACATTTTTTTTAAATGTAGATTTTATGTATTTTTAGTCGATTGATTCTTCAACCTAATTTTTCGATCAATTCTGATCCGGTCCTACTTTGACCCTTGGTTAACTCTGATCCCAATCCTAGTTCTAATAACATTGGGCAACAGAATAGAAGGAGAAGTGGATGTGAGTTTGCAAGTCATACCATCCTTCTGCAACCTAACCTATAGGTATTGAAGTAGCCATTATATTGTGCATCTCTAGCAAAATGGTATGGCCTGCCCAGGATCAAGTTAGAACCACTAAGAGGAGTGACATTACACTTCACTATGCCACGAAGAAATCCAATAGCAAAGATGATGGAACACTTCCAAGTAATAAGGGTATGTTGTCTATACTCCTCGACCTATCCAAGTGAATACGACCTAGGAGAAGGTGTTGTTTGTAGCTTTAGGTCTGCAATCAACTATTGGGATACCTAAATCATTTTGCTACCATTGTTCATAATGATGGTAGCTAAACGACCCTTGATCTGGCAATTTTGAGTGAGCAGAGCCTCTTCATCATTGTTCTATAATTTGTGGCCATCGAAACTAAATGCAAAGTTATAAAGGTGAGACTAGTGACCTCTGCATCTGTGTCTAGAGAATTTTTTATGTTTAGGGAGAAGTGATTGAGCCTTCTTAATGATCTTGCCTTAGAGAATCTTGTACTCGTCATTTGAATGCCCATACGTTTTGCGGTGGGGGCGCCACTTCCTCTTCTTTTGTGTCCTAGCAACAAGGGTTGTGCTAGGAGACTCCAAGTTTTGTCCCCTGGTATTTAATTGGCCCTTCGAAGTGGCAAAGGGTTAAAAAGAGAAAACAAACTTTTGTTGACTGATAAGATTGATTTAGGGCAGCTTAGCATCTATTTCGAATGCAAGCTAGAAGGCATGCTCCAAGGAAGTAACATAGAATAGTTATGATTCCTTCATTAAATGCAACAATAACCCGAAAATGAACTTAACACAAAGTGTGCCTTCAAAGTCTCCTACCTTGATCTTGGACATTCTATTGAAGACGTCGAATACACAGTTGGATGAACTCTCCCAAGATTTTTCAAAGTTGTAGCCACTTCACCAACAAAGCATCCTTGTACCCTAATGGGTAGGAACCTCTTATAAACAACATCCTTGAAGTCTTTCCAAGTATTGATTGGGGGTTGGTTTCTTGGCTGCCAAATTTTGGGTGTGGATCTACCACCATGGAAGGCCCTGTCCTCCATGTGAACTTCAACGAACAAAATCTTGTTGTCCTCCATCAAGTTCTACTGGGTTTTGAAATAAGCTTCAAGGTTGTGTATCCAAAAATCAAGTTTGTCCCCATTAAGAGCCCCATCAAATTTAGGCACCAAAGTTTGGTATCCAACTTGAAGGTCTATTGAACAATAGGAACCGCTTCGAGAATAATGCCATTGAGGTTGAGGTTGTCATTGGGCATAATGCTAATAGATGATGAGTTATTGAACATACTCATGATATCATGATTTATTTCAGCCCATAACTCCTACTGTTGTTGGGCCAACTGCTAGTGTTGAGTAACGATGGTTTCCAGGAATTGGCATTTTTGCTCATGCATTTGTTCGACCAAGACTTGAGCAAGGTTGGAGCCCTAAGAGTCTCTCAATTCACTGAAGCTTTCACAAGGAGCCATAGAACTTAGGAGAGGTGGGAACAAATACGATTATACACCCAAATTAGTGATTCACAAGTTACAGGAAAAAATGAAAAACATTCAAAGAAAAATCAAAATTGGTAAAAGATGCAATTTACCACTTGACGGTTTTTAAGGCTCTTCGTCCCTAGACCCCCCCATGCGAATAATTTCACCTGACAACTATAGTCCCCACGACTTGGAGAGCTTGAAAACAGATTTCGAGTAGGAAAAAGTCCTAAAGTAAACTGGAAAGGTGAAAGCTCTTGAGAAGCCCTAATCTTAAGGCTCTAATACCAATTGATGTGAGCACAATGCCAACAATACAAGAAAAATACTCACACAAAGGAAAACACAAGAGAGCTAGATGAAAGTAGAAACGAAGACTATCGAAATTGTTCACATGATGTACAAAATTGTAGGGAGAATGTTCAAAGTTGACCAAGTCTCCAATAAATACAATAAAGTGTGTGAGTGATCAATTTAGACCAAGTCACCTAAAAGAGATAGGGTAAAGTATAGAGGAAAACATGAGATCTAGCATGCAAGTATGAATGAAGATTGTCGAAATTGTACACATGAGATACAAAATTGTAGGGAGAAAATTCAAAGTGGACCAAGTCTCTAATAAATACAATAAAGTGCGTAACTAACCAATTTAGACTAAGTCACCTAAAAGAGATAGTATAAAGTGCAAAACAAAAAAATACAAATATAATACATCTTTACAAAACTAAGACTCCTCACAACCCTATGAGCTACATGGCCTTTGTTAGAATTAGAGAAATAATGCAGAACATAAATGTCTTTTTAAATTTTCAGTTAGAATAACAATTAAGTCTCATCCTCAGAACAGTAAACAAATACAATACTGCTTAAAAAAATCTGAACAGAGAAACAACAATTTGATTTGAGTTTGTAAACAATTTATGAGTGTGTACAACCACTCAGATCTAAGCTAGCAGAGATAGATTTAACTGAGATACAAAGACAAGATCATAGAAGTAGATCTAGATTAATCAACAAACATACTTTCTAATCTAAACTAAAGGACAGTAAAGATATAGATCAGTATCCAGATCTAATCTACAATGCTGATATAGATCTATACAGATCAATACTCAAACCAATATCCAGATCTGATATAGATCTAAGTAATGAGTAACCTATAACATTTAAACAACTTCAGAATGGTAAACTGAATAGGTCACTTTTAAACAACTTCAGAAACAAAGAACAACAGATCTGAATAATGGTAAACTGAATAGGTCACTTACCTTGTAGTCTTACCTCTGTAGGAGTCCATGCCACACACAAGAGATGTAAGGCCACTTGTAATTATGCTCAGAGAAAATTCAGGATCATAGATCTACCATATAGGTTAGATCTCTTGCCAAGAGATGAACAGACTTACTTGCCACCAAAAGAAGAAACCACTTAAAACACCACACAGAAATTTATGTGATTAAACCCTCACACACACAGAAATTCCAAGGAACTAAACCCTCACACACAGCAATTTCCAAGGAACCAAACCCTCACACAAGACAGGGATTACAGGCAGCTTAGAGGGGCTGCGGCTCAATGGAAAGGGGTCAGATCTGTGTTGAAGGAGTCACGGCTCAATGGAAAGGGGTCGGATCTGAGCTGGAGGAATTACGGCTCAAAGAGGGGATCAGATCTGTGCTAGAGAGAGGTGACGGCAGCTTCAGTCTTCAACACACAAGTCACAACAACATCAAACAATTCTGCAACAACCCTTGACACATTCCAACCAAGAGGCATACAAGCTGCAAAGACCAAGAGGCCAAAAACTTGGAGGGTTGAACTGTAACAATACTCGGCTACTGTTGCAAAGGAGGGCCGCAACACACTAGAGGAGATCCGCTCACCTTTTGGGGGATAGCATAAGAGTACATTAGAATGTGTAAAAGGTAAGGGAGGAGGTCTATATTTATACTTTTAGGCTAGGGGGTTAGTAAAGATAATAATTAAAATTAACATATTTAATTAAACATGTTATAATTTAAACATTTAATTAATATTTTCACATTGACCCCTAAAGCAAAAATACAAAACCCCAAATAAACACAAGCAAGGGTGAAGGTGGTTTAGGTGGGGTTACTTGGTGGCAAAACTTGTCCATTCATTCTCAAGGTGACCTTTTAACTTTATCATCATTGCATATGGGATACATCCCTCATGTGGTCATGCCCACCTTCAAAGAGGGTCATACACCAACACACACCTGATCAAGGATCAGATTGCCCCAGAACATTTCTGGGGTCTTATCCACCAAGGTACAGGACCAAAGATCAACCCATGCCCCAAGCATGGGTACCTTGGAACATTTCCAGGGGCCCTAGACATATATAGGGACTTTAACTGCTTGGTCCCAGACCAAGAACCCCAGTCATATACTAGGGGCCCTCTCAGGGGTCTTTACTGCTTGGTCCCAGACCAAGAACCCCAATTATATACTAGGGGCCCTAACAAGGGTCTTTTGCCATGGCACTGACTGTTTGGTCCCAAACCAAGAACCCCAAGAGTGCACTAGGGGGCCTAGATCTTGGCTAGGGTCGTTGCCATCCTCTCAGAGAATGGCTCTTGCAACTGCTTTAAATTCAACAACCTTATAGTAAATAAAATTTACAAAAAGGTGACAATGCTTAAAAAAGTGGTGACATTCTAAAAATTAACAGCATAGTCTCAAAATGTTCTCTATATATTTATACCAATAGGGCATTGTTATACTTTGTATAGTTACACACTTGCATGCCACCAAACCTAAATGTATATATTTCATCTCTATTTGCTAAATATGTATGTGAAATATCATAACCATGTGCTAAGTATGTTTATATTTGGGTGGAGCATGAAGGAAAGCCCTTTTGACATGACTAGTCTATTCTGTACTGTAAAACCATGATATTATGAACGCACACCATGGTACAAGTAAATATCCAATGTTACCAATATGATAGAAATGAGACACCATAGAAGTCGAACAATAGCAAGCCATACGTGCAAGCAACATTCTACTTAAGGAAGTCAAATTAAGGTGGTAAGTTTACATTCAGTTCTAGTATCAAAATTATAATATTTCATGTGCATGGCTTCTCTTAAGCTACTAGACTTTATCTAGATATAATATGCCAAAATATTATGCCTTGTTAACATAGTGGCTTATCAACCCATATGAAACAACATAAATTTAAGTGTGCGAAGAGGTTTTGGATAAACAATATTAATCTCAAGATGAGAATAGCAATTGCCTAAATAGATTAAATGTTATATGAGAAATTCATCACTGAGGTTAACGACATACAAGCTCCAAAATGGTATAAGTTCCACCACATGTTGCATGAGATTCCACATTGTGATTCTCATCACATTAATGGAGACTTGATGTTGGCTCCTTGGAACCTTTGAATTGACTTGGGGGAGATACACCTCGATTGAGTTTCTTCTCTTCTTGGCATTAGAGGTCTTTGGTTTGGGGGAGTCTCACTTCTCCTTGGTTGGATGATTATGCTTATTGGTTTGGTGGTCTTCTCACATGTGCTTACCTTGTTGATCACCCCTTGGTCGCATATTTGATGGGTGTGGAGCATGTTATCTCGTCATGGGTTTTGGTATACTTTGTTTATCTTGGATGTGTTACATCTTGTTCTTGGATGATGGTTCTAGCCCCCCAAGGGGTTGGAGGATGGTGTTAGGAGGTAGATGTTTGATGATATTGTTGGAATTTTGTGGTGAATTTTGCATGGTGATGTTGTATTATTGGTGTCACTAAGAAGGGGTGTTCTACATGGTTCTCTAGTGATGGATGTGTGGTGGGGACATACTTGATGATTGAATGGGTTAGCATTTCTATTGTCCCCTTCTCTTATGATGTTAATGTGGTTAGATGAATGTGTTGTGGTAGTGCACTCTACCTTGGTGGGATTTCCCTAGGTGATAGGACTTAACATTTGAAACATTTGCTAGATATCACCTAGGTAGAATGTGTTTGATGATGTTAGTACCCTTGTGGATGTCCTTTTTCCTAAGTTTGTATTAGAGTGGGGGGGGTACTACATACATCTTTGATGATCAATCCTTTTGCTAAGGTTTGATGAGGTTTTATCATGTTATAGTCCTTTGGTGGTGCACCCTAGGTCCAAACCTAGGTGGAGATTCTATTTTGTCATTTTGTTGTTATCACTGTGATCTTTGCTAGGAGATATAACTTATTTCCACGGTACAACACTTGTCAAAGCGCACCCCCTTCATTGGCACACACGTTCATGTTGATTAATCAATAGGTATTAGTAACTATTGGGAGGTTGGACTATGGTTTAATTAAAGTATTAACCTTTGTGCACACATGTTGAGGTTGATTTAACCATTTAATGGTTAATTTAATCCCTTTTATTGTATTAGAGGTTAATACTTGGCTTTTATCCACGCTTGGAGGCAACCTAGGGTTTTCAATGGTGCACCCCCTCTTTGGCACAATTTTCAAGGCACTCAAGCATTATTTTATTATTTGTTGGAGGATGGCACATTCTCCTAAGGCACACCCTCTCTTGGTTGGTTGAGCATCATTATGTAGGTGGTTATGGAGGAGTATTTTTATTGTTTATTGATGAGTGTAACCACCTTGGCACATTTTTCTAAGGCACCATCCTCTTGTGCACATGGTTTAGAGAATCAATCGGTGGTATTTGAAAAACAACACATGGTTTTGGCATGAGCATTTCATGAGATCTAACCACTTTGGGCACTTCTCCCTAGGGCACACTTCCCATGGAGATACATTATTGTTTGTTGGGTGGTTGAGGTAGTTAATGGCACATTCTCCTAGGGTGCACCTCTCCTAAGTGCTCTCTCATCTTTATTGCATGGATGTTTCAGCTACACTTGTCATCTTTTGACCTCTATTAGAGAGCACCTCACCTCTTTGACTTAACACATATAATATTTTATTTGAGGTGGTTATGGATGTTGTTTTCTTGAGGAGCAAATTGCATATGGAGGGCCACATGTGGCACATTGCATGCATTTACTTGGTCTTCTTACATATTTGGAACACATTATTGGACGACGCACTTATGGAAACATTTCTTGCCCGATATGGAGGTATATATTTTATTATTTCATGGAGTTTTGGCAAGGTCCAAACCTTGATTCACCCATCTCCTTGGGTTTGTCTTGTTGATGGTGGTTGTGGAGCACTCTCCTACGATGATTATTGTATTATTTTCTCGCTCATGTTCCTTTTGGAGGGTGCATTCTATGAGGACCCATTTAGCATCTTGACTTTGTATAATGCCTATTTCTAAATGGGGCACCCTCTCTTGAAGATTTTGTTGCATATTACTTCCTATTTTTAGATGAGGGCGACCTCTCTTAGAGAGAGTAGTGGCCACACTATCCACTTGACATGGTCAACAAGGTCTAACTACTCCATTCGTTTATTATTTCTTTGACATGTTATGGAGTTAGTTAGGAAGATATTGTATTTTATTGTAAGAGAAACTTAACTCACTCTATCTAAAGAGGAATCTCTCCATTTCATTTGTAATTGGCAATTGGAGATTTAGAAGTTAGGGAAGTGATGAATTATTGCAGCTTAGGATTTGAAACTTGATGGAGCTCCCTTGTATTATCAAGATTGATGACTAATGAAGACATGGGGTATAGCTTTCTATTTTGGTGTAAGGTTTAATGCTTTCATTGTTGTGAAATCATATAGAAATTTTCTTGTTTCAATTTAATATGAAAGCCTAAATATTTTATTTAGGAGTAAATCAATGTGAGGAGGTTTCTCCCTCTTGATTTACATGTTTAGTTCATTCATTACCATTCTTCTAATAAACTAATTGCAAATTTAGATTAATAATTCAAAAATAATACAACACTTTTATATTTTGTGAATAAGTGGTACCTTATAGGGCCCTCCAAGATTTATTTTTATGTAAATTTTATAATGATAATATAAACACATAAAGAAAACCAAGATTGCATTGATAATGAGAAAGTGAAATCTTTCTTATAAAGAGTTACAAGCTAGTCCAAGTGAAATAAAGCAAAAATTACATAAAGTCCAAGTGACTTTATTTATGCCTATGTCTATCTAATTGACCATTATCATATGATATTTACATTAACACCCTCCTTTAATGGTCAATCTACTAACTACACCAAACCTATCCCAAAAGTTTACATTTTTTTAGGACCCAAAGGCTTGGTGAAAATGTCTGCAATCTGGTCCTCTGTGGGACAGTACTACAAATTAATAGATCCATCCTCTACAAGTTGTCTGATGAAGTGGCAATGTATCTCAACATGCTTGGTATGCTCATGGAAAGACTAGATTCTTGGCTAGTTTGAGCACCCCTTGATTGACACAAAGTAGGGGTATTGGCTCAGTCTACTTCATCTTCATGTCTGCAAGCATCCTCCTGAGCCAAACTGCCTCACACAATCCTTTCATTGCTCCTCGATATTCTAATTTTATCGATGAAAGGGCTACTGCATGTTGCTTCTTGCTAGTCCATGTGACTACACCCATGTCAAGGCTGAAAACATATCCAGATGTTGATTTTCAATCATCAACACAACCTGCCCAATCTAAATTTGTAAACCCACACAACCTATGGTCTTTGCTTTTGTTGTACGAAATGCCAAAGTCAAATTTCCCTTTCACATATCTCAACACTCTCTTTGTTGCAATCCAATATTCTACCTTTAGCGTTGTCATAAATCTGGAAATGAAGCTCACAACATAACTCACATTAGGGCTAGTGGTTGTAAGATATATCAAGCTCCCCACTAGTTGCCTGTAGATTGATTCATTAACTACCTTAGAGTCGATCTTGGCCAAAAGCTTCAACCCTTTCTCCATAGGTGTAGATGAGATTTTGCAATCTGTCATTTTGAACCTATCCAAAAAAACTCCTAGCATATTTTGTTTGTGAGACAAAAATGTTACTACTTGTTTGACAAACTTCTACACCTAGACATTAATGTAGGAGGCATAAATCAGACATGTCAAAAGATTTTCATATTAGATTCAATCTATTCAATAGCACTTGCCTCCTTGTAATAATGATGTCATCTACATCAATGACCAATAAAACAATATCATTACCAATGCTTTTGACGTATAGATTGGAATATGAAGGACTTCGTTGTAACCCTTATTCATCCAAGAACCTATCGATCTTAATGTCCAATGCCCAAGGTGCCTCCTTAAGCCTGCAAACAAGATGCCCCTTCCCTGGAACCTAAAACCCATGTGGTTGATACATGCAAAACTCTTCCTCCAAATCTCCATTGAGGAAGGCACTCTTCAAATCCATCTAATGGACCCTCTAGCCAAATCGTGTTGCCATGGCTAGAACTAACGGATGGTGCTCATCTTTGTTGTAGGATCAAAGGTCTCCTCATAGTCAATGCCCTCTTGTTGAGAGAACCCTTTTGCATCCAATCGTGCCTTATACTTGTCAAGTATACCATGTGCCTTGTACTTGACCTTGTACACCCATTTGCAGTCAATGTGTTTCTTCCTTGGGGGAAGAGTTGTGAGATCCCAAGTCATTTTTCATCAAACTTTCATGTTTGACTACCATGGCCTTCTCCCATTCAAGTCTACCTTTTGCCTCCTCAAACACCTGTGGCTCATATACTTCCTGAATATTGGCCATTAGAGCAAAGTTGATTGTATAAGGTTTCTATACTCCCTGTCTAGACCTCAAGAAGCTCACAGACAACTTCAGCAGCATTACTACTTCTCTATCTCGCTCATCAAACTTGTCCTAGTCTTTATTCTCAACTTGTAGTCAAGTATCGTTACCGACGACAACGACGACCAAGCACCTGTACTCAAAAATGGCCACATGTGTTGCTTCCACGTATTGTATTTCTGGCCAAAGAACCTCTAGCTGCCTTCTAGAATGATGTTGGGTAAAGAGAGCATAGATACAAATCGAAAACGCGGAAAAATCTAATGAAACAAAGAAAAATGCATGTTCTTCCCTCCCTAAATCTGCAATCCTAGAGTAAAAACACTTGGATACTAGCTCTAAATTGTTGATGCAGCCATGTATCACTAAAAACAACTTAGATCTGCCCAAAAGTACACAATTTTTGACAAATTTTCTCAAAAAGCAACCCAATAAACTACAAATCTGCTCTCAAACCTCTGAAAAAACACACAAATCTAGACATATCTACTCTTAATCAGCTCTAAAATAGTCAGATCTGCTAGCGACCAACACCATATCAGTAAAATTCTACTTGGATATACAAAAAAGACAAACAATCAACAACCAATTCTTCTAGATCTGCAAATTTGAGCATCAATATAGGCAAGAAAAGATTAAATATGCTCCAAAACCCTCTGAATTGAAAAAAAATCAGAAATTTTACCTAAGAACAGGCCCTATAGCTCCAATTTTTGTTTTGGCGACTGAAATGGACGCCTAACTTTCAAAGGCTCCATTCTCCCTTTTTTTCTTCTCTCTTCTGGAACCTCGATCTGGTTTCAAATGCTCTAAAACCCTTTTGGTCCTTTGATGTGTCACGTTGGCAATCCCTCGATCTGTCTCTGTCAACAGTAGTGTCCCTAGGCCTTCACGCTCGCACGGACTTTGTGGCACCCACACTGTTGAAGTCGCAAGAGTGGAAACCTTGTCTTTCAGAGGACCGAGACTCTTGATTCAGCTTTGAGAATGTTGAGATCTGATACCATATAATGATAAAACGAACACATAAAGAAAACAAAGACTGCAATTGATAATGAGAAAGCGAAAGCTTTCTTATAAAGAGTTACAAGCTAGTCGAGTCAATCCACTTTATGAATGTGGGATAGAACAAAAAAACACACTAAAGTTAAATATTGCTAAAATAACCTAAAGTCCAAGTGACTTTATTAATGCTTATATCTAATATCTAATTGACCATTATAATATGATATTTACTATAACAAATTTCCAACATGTGCTCTGATGATCAATGTCACAAACTAGTTCATTTTCCTTGAGTATACATAATTAGAATGGAGAATATAGCCAACAATATTTTATCTATTGTTGGTTGGAGGTGGAAAAACAACCCTTTCATACACTTAACAACTTCACTAAAATAGCTGTGATATGACAAACTTAGTCCCTCCATCTAGTAACATCTCATGACTCCATTAGCCCATGATTGATAGGCAAGGGTTTTCTTCCATCCATTTTCATTCCTTGTTTTGTCCTTCATTTTCCTATCTAGTCCTTATCCCATTTCCACTTCCATCCCATTTCACATACTACAACAACCATACATTTTGTTAAGGCTTTTTCCTATATCACCCTAAGGCCCTCACACCATAGCCTTAGCAATCTTATTTAGGGATACCCCTTGACCGATAGATTTTGAATGGTAATGACATGTTGTCATAGACTTCTCCAACAATTCAACAATGTAGAAGGACAGATCTCGACACCAAACATAAAATGATTTGCACAATTCATTGCTTTGAGAAATGCTACCGAGGTAGAAGTGGGTAGCCTTCTTGAGTTGCACAAGACTAGCCCCTTGATGCTTCGGAGTTTACATCATATGGGGATACTATATCGAGATAAGAATAGTGACCTATGGATTTTGAATGGTAATGACATGTTGTTGTAGACTTCTACAACAATTCAACGATGTAGAAGGATGGATCTCAAAACTAAACATGAAATGCTTTGCACAATTCATTGCTTTGAGAAATGCCTTCAAACTAGGAATATGGTAGACTTTGATTACTTGTCTTCTCAACTACTACACATTGTCTTTACCCTAGGGATAAAGCCTAAAATTGGCAAAAACAACAAGAATGCCTCTAGCATATTCACAGTTCTTCGAAATACAAACTTGCTTAATGCGGTAAGGTTAGTGAATTTTGATGTCTTACAAATAGTTTCATGATTTTTAATGTATTACAAACTTAGGTGCAAATATTACTATTATCTACCTAATAATTGAATCAAGACCAAATCCATTATTACTAATGATAAAAGCAAAAACAAGCAAGTTGTAATGCTTGCCTTAGTCTAAATTCATGTTTGATGATAATATAATCAGAGATGAGATAACATAAGATAATTCTATTAATGTCCAACCGATAACCACAAAGAGTCCTTTATCTGTTATCTTTCTGAAAAGTGAATGCATATTGCAAAATCCAAGTCTAGAAATAAAAAGTTCTGACGATACTGCAAAATATTTCACATCACAAAAGGGAGAATTTCAAGGCAAGAAAACTGTCAAGAGTGGCAATTGGGGATCATCATATTATAGTCTCCACAAATTGTATCCAAGAGCCTGCTGCATGAAATCGTTAGCATCTATAACAAACCCACAAATGGCACACATGAATATTTGGAGGGAAGGAAGCCTCACAAAACAAATTATTCCCATGCTTGTAAAAGTACAGCAAGCTTCAAAAAATCTAAATATCACAATGAACTGCAATTTCTTTCAGAATGAAGGTTCTATTTAGGATTTGAGTTCATAAGGCAATGTTTTACTACATGGTTCAACCCACCTTGTCTTATAACCACCACTAGAGACAAATAGATTCAATTGCCATTTCTAAACAGTACTTGTGTATCTCTTTCGATTGGCCCAAGATGCATAATACTTGCTATATGAGTATAATCATTACAACAGGGTATTTTTAAGGGGCAAAATTTCGCCAATTGGCTATTTTTTAGCCATTTTCTAAAAAATATATATATTCGCCAATCAATCATTTTCCTTTTAAAAATTCAGCTATATTTTACATAAAATATATGATTAAATTGATAGTAATTGCCAAAATTTAAAAGTTTTAATAGGTAAATTATATGATTTTTACTAAAATAGTCACCTAGAATACTGTACATAGGTATAATATTTGAATCCTTAAAAAATACCCTCCATCACAAAGCCAAAATGCAAGAGAAGAAAATGGAGAATTTAGATGGCAAAGCAGGCTTACCAACTGGATATTGTGCATCAAAAAAAATTATAAAAAAAAAATAGCCACATGTTGGGAGAAACTAAACCTTGAAAGAAACGCTGCATCACTTTGCAAACTGTAGCCTCATCAGCAACTCCATTCTTCAGACTTTCCAATAATTCTTCAGACTTCCAAAATAGTTTTCGGCCCTTGGAGTCCTCACTTCCATGAAATATCCTCCGAACACAATCAAATTCCTTCATGAGGGCTTCCCTATCCCAATCAAGCGCACAGTGCTGAAACACATCCTTCACCCACCCTAATAGTTCCGATGTCCTCTTACAAGCCCTGCACCTGAAAAGCATTTCAGAAGACCCTGCAACACCCTTAAGACTGGTACCCATGCTTATTTGTCCAGCACGGATTGCACAATCTGTGTGTGTCCAGTGGGAACAAGTATCACACCCCACCCATCGGCAAGTATTCACTTCAAAGTCAAATTTGCTGCAAATAACACACATGCAAAGGCTACAGAATCCACTCTTGGTGCTACAAACTTCACAGCTACAATCATCTGCAGGAAGTTGACTCTGACATGCTATATTTCTACATCGTTTGTGGGCAAAGACCTCAATGAGGACCGTTTGAGTGACACTGATATCTGGATGCAAAAAGGCTTGAATCCCTGTTTTTATAGAAACAAATACTTCCAACTGAACTCTATGTGCCCTGGACATAGACTCAGGCGTAAGATCACTCCTCCCTTGTACAAGCTTTTGCAAAAGGGCAAATTCTTCCCTGTGTTGAAGACCTCCTGTGCCTTCAAGGATCACTCGAAGCTCAGTTTTCAGATCTTCCAGAAATTCCTCTGGCTGTTCACGCATTCGCTCTGCAATTACATCAAGCCCTCCCCCCGCTATATCTCGAAGCAGGATCCGATCTGAATTGGCTACTCTATGTACCACTGTCTGCTCTGGCCGTTCACTTTCTTCCTCTGTTTCTTTCTCCCTCTCCATTTCCTTCTTGTGACGAGAATGCTCTGCTACCACCTCCACTCGTGTCTGTTCAGTAGGCCATGTTTCCCGTGAACTTGCACTCTCTGAGGGAGACTCGCGCACATTGTCAGGATGGGAAATAGGGCCTCTTAGATCTGCTGATCCACAGGCTTCAGACGATGCAAGGGAAAGAGAGGTCTGTAGGCCAGGAGTCCTAGATTGTTGCCGAGGTGGAGGCATTTGCTGTTGTTGCTGTTGAAATGATGCTCCAGAGGAGGTCCCCATGAAATCAATGGACTTCTCTTTTAGGTTTGATGTAGATAGGGTCTTCTTTTGCAGTATAGCAATGCAGTCAGCTGTCTGTTTCATCAAAAGCAGTTGCAAGGTCAAAACCGGCTTAAACCTGTGCCTAACACACAGGGCAGTTTGACCTGTTGACTACCCCTCATCAGCCTCGAATCCCTTGACTCGGCCCAAGTTTTACCAGATGCTCAAAACTTATATATGCCGCTATGGACCTCTTCCTGCAAAATTACAAACGTATCACGGCTAGGATAAATAAGACAACAGATATACTCCAGATTTAGAGCCTTAAGCTTTGGTTCATTAAAATATTTTTACCATTCTCTAGCAATTTCATGCAGAGAAAGGTTTAGTGGCTAATATTCACCATTTGGCTTTTCTTTCCATATTTTGCTTTAAAACATTTACCAATTGAAAAAGAACAATCCCCTCATTTTCTTCATAACAACACCAACAGGACAAAAAATTATGAAATCCTTATTTCGGACATTTTGAGGATTATAAAGATTAGTCAAGGGTCCTACACTTCCAAGAAATGTATGATTCCGTAAAAAAATTCCCTGCTGTCATGAATGAAAATAGCTACATTGAACACCGGTAGAGAAACAAGGCTCTATATTTTCACTTCCAAATCACTGGAAACGCGATTCATTTTAACAACCACCAAAATGTAGGGCAAGCATAAATAATTAACTCATCAGAGCTGCCGAAAGCAATCGTTCCCTTTAACAGATTAACAACAAAACACAAACCTTGCTGTGACAGACATTGTGCATTTAATATAAAACAAGGATGAACCAAATACAACACCTATAGTTCCTTAGTGGATTTGGTCCAGAGCACATCAAGACGAAAACTCACGGTTAATCAGCCTACACCAGTTCAAAACTGCCGATACCTCATCACAAACAATGAAAATCATTTTCAATCATCTAAAATTAGCTCTTGTGGCCATTTCTCCAAAATTACGCGAAACTGATCCTTGGACATAGGTTAGCTTTAGCCCCAAAAATGATGGCACTTGAGATTTAAGAGCTCACAGGAAAGTGCAGCTACCCATTTGGTCTACAGGCCTAAAAGTAAATAATTTAGCAGCAAACACACAGATGCAAACTGCAACTAGAAATTGAGAGACCCTAAGGCTAAACTTCATCTACCCAAGAAACAGGGCCAAGGATTGCCAACAGTACCGTCTTCTCTGGGGTTTGCTCAATCTCTGCCCCGGGAAATGAAAAACAGGGAAAGAATCCCGGAGACTCGAACT
Organism: Picea engelmannii; assembly: GCA_009831015.1. Taxonomy (NCBI): domain Eukaryota; kingdom Viridiplantae; phylum Streptophyta; class Pinopsida; order Pinales; family Pinaceae; genus Picea; species Picea engelmannii. The sequence goes on from ML801744.1 coordinate 144,306, forward strand.
TCGAACCACCTCAAAGATTTACGCTCTGAAAATTAAATAAATATCAACACAAACTTAGAACACTGCAACCTACCCTTCAACCACCCCACCTAGAAAATAAAAACCCTGAAGAAAATGAAAGAAATGAAGCAACACCCTACCTCATAGTCAGACGCCGTCCATAAGCGGATTCGCAGGTTCATGGCCGATTTCAGATACAAGGCACCAGAATTGAATCTTGTACCTGACGCGGCATCCCAGATAAAAATAACAATTCCAACAACAATATTTGACCCGCTCCCCTGGCCTGCAACTAAACCTCACTCATTCGATATGGAAGCCAGGTCCCCTCAATATCCGATCGGCGAATCCACCGGCACGACCGGCTGCAACGGACCCCGCCCGTCTATCATGTCGCGCCACTGTCCTCCCTACTATACTAAACTACACGCTTCTCTAGATGATGTCAGCGACGGGCCCACCATAGCTTTCTGGTGACTCCTTCTCACCTCCACGTGGCGGACGTCGGTGGTAGTTGGCAGTCAAAGGGGAATTAAGAGGCTTGGTACACACCACAATAGCCTAGCTTTCCAATTATATTCCTCCTCTATTGTCTCTGTTGTTTCCTAGGCCTTTGACTTTATACTTTTCCAAATATTTCATGGTCCCACTTTTTTTTAATTAATCACGAATGATGTATAAACATTTGACTATTATTTTCTTATAGATGACTACTTAAATACAAACTTTCATCTTTCTCTATCTTCATGGTATTCTAGTAATAATTAACACATTTAAAAAAAAATATTATAAAAAATCCATTGCCATGGATTCATGTTAATATTACTTTATGTTTGATTAGTTGGTCAAAAAGTGTGGCTATGTGTACTTATATTCTTCTTACTAAAGGTGTTGATTTTTAATGAAAGTAGTTATAATCATTAAATTTAGTTAAACATGATATTAATTATTAAAAAGTATTGTATAATTTTTTTTAAAGATTTAGTTTCATGGATTAATATTATTGAATAAATGTTGTGAATATAATGTAAGAAGTTTTGAGATCAAGTTTCCAACAAACTATATTTTTTATATTATTAGGTCTTATTAGATGTTTCCATCAAATTAGGCTCCATAATTAAGTTAACAATTTTAAAATTTGGTTAATAAAATTTTTAATTCTATTATCGTTCTCAATAAAAATGAAAAATTATTTCAAAATGTTAATATAATTAATAACAATTATAATCAAATTGTAATCAAAAATGTGTATATATTTATTTTGCTTTTCTATTTAAAAGACAATACATCTCTTATTGAAAAGAGAATTTATTAATATTTTTACTTCATTGAGTGACTTAGTTATTTGGCCGAATTCCTTTGACTTTATTATGAAAATCTCATATCTATAAACATTGGAGCAAAACAAGATTGGAATTAAAATATGATGGGCAGTTACCACACAATGCTCATCTTTATTTTTATTTTTTAGTATTTGTTTTATATTAAATAGTTAAAACATTTTATTAAAATATTTGCCTCATTATTGACATCATTAAACGTAAAAATACATTTTTTTTCTATTAAAATATTTTAATATTGTAGAAGTGTTTTTATGTGTAGAAGTGGAAAAGAGGGCACACACCCATCAATTATTATTGAAAGTCAATGTAATGATTTATAATGTGCATCTATTCCACGATGAGATAAAACTTGTGGATATAGGAGAATTTTAGAATTTTACATTTTTTATGACTTTGAGTATCCTAAATCAGAGTATATAAATGCTTTAGATCTTTTTCTAAAAGAAGTCATCCTAAGCCACAATAACAGCTGTATAAATTACGACATTTTCTCGATCTTGTCTATAGTGTTTCAAATAGAAGCACAACTTCCTCATTCTTTTTTACGCGGTTTCAAGATAGAATCACAACTTTCACCAACTCACTTTACTTTATGTGGAATTTATCATATTTATTAGTCTTTGTTTCGTCATGGCTTATGCTTTCATGGATTATAGTTTTTGTTATGAAGTCAAATTATTTTGAATTTTTATTAAAAAAAATTGTCATTTATATAATTTTAGTGTGTTTTACCAAATTATGTTATTTTCAAATTACTAATAAAATTTAAAAATATATTATTAAAAAAAAATGAATTCAACACATCATACTTCTTGATCAAGGTATAGAGCTTATATTTCAAGCCCATTTTACATGAGTTTACCATTGTTATGTCGTATTTATAATTACTCAAAGTGACATCGTTTACAGAGAAATTTATTAGATAATGCTTTTGCCATTGCAGGTATGTTTGTCTTATGTTGAAGGTACTCATATGTGTAGGGTTCATATTATCCTTCTCCATTGTCTATACCTAAAGTCAACACCTTTGAGCCTGTGCCATTGGCTTCAAGCGAGATGCTTTAACACTATTCTAGTACCCTCTACATGGCATATTCACTACAGTTCTTGTCCCCCACCAAAAAGTAGTAGTTTAAGCATCAAAGACCTGAGACAAAGCATTCTAGAAAAGTAATTACATGAGTTGGTTGTTGTGTAGAGTTGCTACTAGAGTTTGATGTGCCCACAGGAGGCAATATGTTGCCACTATGAGAAATCGATGTAAGGATCACTTTTATTAGTTATATTGCTCCAAGAGATATATATCTTATGTGTTTACTTACTAACTAACTCGTAATATGTTATTTAGTCAACATATACCCAACTAACTAAGAGTTTCGTTACCAGTAATGCAAGAAAGATACAGGACCCTTTTTCAATGATTCACTTGGCATCTCTTACCTTCGTATTAGCTAGCCTAGTATGCAATTTTCTCTATACAAACCCACTTAAGACAATTAACAAACATCCTTGCAATAATTGTACATTAATTTCAAATGATCAATGGCATATTATATGAACTAATTCACGTATATTTTTAGTAATGAGTGGCCATTTCAATGTAGAGCAATACTCGTCAAACAATCAATATGAACTAGCTTAAATTCTATTTTCTAAAATAAGTTGTGCTCAACTAGAAATATCAACATCAAAAAACATACATACATGTAAATTCTTCTTTCCAATTCTACCCTTTCCATTTGTATAGCCTATGTAATGCAGTGTTTTGCAACACCTTTCCCTCCATACATCTCCCACTTAGCACACTAGCTCTCCCCCCTACAATGGA
>ML801744.1:153919-170250 GCA_009831015.1 Picea engelmannii
ACTCCTAATATCTTGGTCAACTATGCCACTAAACATTTCCTATATAGATTTCCTATGCTACTAAACCAACATTTTCAAATACATGGAAGCATAATTAACTTTCTATGAGTCAAGGTCAACAAATAAATCAGGGTACAATGTATACAAAAATTCATAGTTTGGGTAATCAAAAATCTCCTTGGCATATGAATCACTTTCTTTCACAGGTAATGTAATATGTTCCATGACAATACATCTAATAAACATACACTTGTTATTACATAAATCCAAACTCTAAGTGTCCATGAAAACTAGTGGTACATTCTCAGTTATTGCACAAGAAGCTTGATCTAGAACCATATGCTTAGTTTGTTCAAAATATTTGTCAAAAGAAGGGGTCTATTGTTTTCAATCACCGAGTCATTATTTAAATAATATATAGATAAGAATTCCATTCTGCTAGTAGGTGAAGAGTTTTCCTCTAACATCTTCCTCTTGTTACTCTTCAATTATAATCGGTAAGTCAACAAAGACCTCATGTAGAACATGGTTCATGCTTCCAGTCCAAGATATATCCTCTCATGTATTTTTGCTTTTGCATGATCATTACTACTTGCATAAACAAGGACATCTCCAGCTAGCTATGCCCATACTCATGAAGGGGTTTATGGTTACACATAGGGTCCTCTTGGTCATGGATACACTAGGAGGAATAATAACTAGAGGCACCATAGTCTATGTATGTGTTGGTTGGAAGCCCATGTCTGTGTTGGTTGGAAAACCCTGGTGAGCGATTATTTGATGGTTGTGTTGTTGTGTCGAAGCTAGTAGATCTAAACTAGAATCACAAGTGTGGTCACTTTCTAGCATTCTTCAATATCGTAAAAATGGAACTCTGATAGTTTTAGAAACAAATGCAACTCTGATAGTTTCAATGCATGATAGTTCTAGAAAAAAATTCTTTCAAGCTCCTTCAAGTGCCCCCAAAATCATTAATCTACAATAACTTGGCCAAAACTGAGAGTGGGAAGTTGCAGTAAGAACTGCGTGCTCCACAAGATTGCCAAACTACAGAGGATTCATATCTGCCAAGGCTGAGAAACTCATCCTTCTACGATACCTTTCTCATTTCCTATTGGCTTCTCTGAGCAATGCTTGCTTTGCCCAACTTCTCTTCACAACTAGAAAATGCAAACTCATGGACTAGCTTAGTTCCTTGTCAATGTTGTTTTTGTTAACAACAAGTTAGTTGATTTTGTGCCCTTGTACTATCTAAATTACCTTATATTTGTTAACTAACATATCAAATTAATATTGGAATGCAGAACATCAAAGACGAGTCAAAGTCGAAGGTTGACAATAGATGAATACCATGCAAATGATGAGAGAATAGTCGATGAGAATGATATGGACAGATATCCATGTCCATGTAATGATTGTCTTGGTGGAAAGGTGAGAAAGATAAATTTTATTTATCGACATATGATAAGACATGGGCATAGTGGTGTAAGTCCCATTTTGTGTTGAATCTCTACTCAATAAAACATAACAGATGCGGGTTTATTTATTTTTGTCCAAGACTGAAACTTGATTTTGTTTCTGAACTTTGCAAAGACAAGATGAGGCCGCCCTTCAACTAAGTCCCATGTTCCAATATTTACTACTGTGCATCCAATGGACTTTGATTTTCATTTATTTCTCATGGATTAGGCTTTGGTTTCGTATTTATTGCACGATCATCGATGGTTCTAGGAACAACCACATTGATCAATTTGCATAGAAGAATGTCATCTTTCACTATATCAAAGAGATCATTTTTCATAGGATCAATTGGAAGGTATCTTTTCACCGTTGGATTATCTCTAAGGTAGCTATTGATACGGGCAAAAAATGCCACCTTCTCAGATTCGCCAATTGTGTGAAGCATGGTGGTTGTGGCAGTCTTTAGAAATGCAAATTTGTTCTTGGAACCACTTACTTTTGTATCTACCTGTGTCTGTAAATTAAGATAAATCCGTAGAAAACCTTTGAAATCCACAATATCTTTTGCATTCGAATGGTATTCCCCCACAACAACTCCTACCTCCTCCTCGACGAACAACTCCCCAAAAATCTTTCAGTTTAGTCATTATATAGCTCAAATTCCCAATAGTTAATTCACCCTTCTCCTTCTTCATGGATGAATATTGTTATTTTAAAGTTTGAAGCTTTGCCTGGGTGAATTGGCTTTGAAGCCAAGGATCTGAAAACAATACTTCCACGTAGCTTGCCACTTCCATTATCAAGTGGTAAATAAGCCTCTGAAGTACTGTCATCAATAACAATGTTTGAGAAAATGCTAGTTACGCTTCCATTTTCACTATCTGAAATCCCTGCATCTGCATTGGTTTTTTTTGTAAGACTCCAAAGCATCATGCTTGCAATCAATATAAAAAGTATCTTTTTATTTTTATTTTTATAAGTGAGTGTGAAAATCTATATTACTGAGATAAAATATGGTACAAAAAGGAAAAGGGGGATCCCTTGATCTGCCAAAATGGAAACTAGATCAGGTATCTCGAAGTTGCGCTGCCTACTATAGCTGGGGGGGGGTCTGGGCCGCCACCATGGGAAACCGACCCAGTCCTCCATGAACTAGTTTGAAAACTATACCATAACATATACATAAAAGATGAAAACGTAGTACCGGGGTAGCTCCTACTCTGATAAACAACTCAACCAGTGGTTGCTGCTATGCTAGTCCAATATGATAGGATGGTTTTCGTCTCCATCCTTTCTTGCCTCGTTCTCCTTCCTCTGCTCCATTGTGCGCGTCTTCCTGATACAGGTTGGTGTTCTGCATCGGTCTATTGGAGTGATGTCCATGTGGTGGACATAGCGTAGGTATAGGTGGAATTGTCCTGCCATTCATTCCATCTTTTCTTTTTGGCTCCTCTAGTCCTTTGCTATTATTTTTGCACTATCCTCCAGGTTGCTAAGGCGACTAAAAATTTCTATGAGCATCTTCCTGTGGTCCCTGATAGCCTCCCTGTTGGTTTCTTTCCTATCAGCGCTCAGCTTGCCTATCAACATTTTTGTGCGCCAGGCTTCCTCCACTGTTTTGTGGTAGAGGGTTGTTCTGGGTTGTGTGGCCCCTGGGTCCCTTATCCCATCCACTTATTTAATTAGATCCACCCTGGCGCGTGGTGTTAACTTCTCTCTCCCACTTGTCGATAACTGCTTTGCCCTTTGGATCAACCTGCGTGAGAAAGGTACCCTTGGATTCCCTGGCCGCCTGCTCCATCCTTGTGATCTTTCGGGCACTTGTCGGAAGTTCCTCCCCCTGGGGGCCTCTCTTACTATGGTTATTCTTCATTCTTACCATCTCAACTTGTTTTTGGTGGCTCCTATCTTGAATTCTTCCTCTGTCTCTATTCTCCCCGTCCTGGTAAATTGGATGGCCTCTATAAATGCTTCCCTTCGGTCTGTGGCTGCCCCTGGTGTTTCTTCTCTTATGGGGCTTCTTCGGTTGTGGGCTTATCCTGGTAATCATGGGTCTCTTGTAAAGGTGTACCTTCTGGTCCTTTTTCACTGTTTCGGGTTGTGTGCTCTCGGGCACCCTGCCGTCATCCCTGCGCCAATCCTTTGTCTTGCACATTGTACGCCAATCATTACCCCCCCCCTTGTATCTGTGCGTGAGTGAGGTGTACCCATACCTAGCCACATGCAACCCTTTTGTTCTTCGTCCTTTGCCTCTTGTTGATTATCCTTTATGATCTCCAATGGACAACCCCTGTACTTCTTTCTATTGACAGGACCGTGGTGTCGTACCTCCTCTTGTTGTGTGACTAGGATCTGCATTGTAACTCGTGTTTAAGTGGTGGCCTATCGGATTTTGCCTGGATCCTATGTGCCCTTCATTTCTTTATGCACCTCCAGCCTCGATGTGGTCGTCCGTACTTCGGTTGTCATCATAGTCCTTTACCGCTAGTTGGATGCAGTCTGTTCGAAACTGACCATTCAGGATGTTACTCCATATGGAATCCAGTTTTGGTCCTTCCTTGTCGACCCCTTCATTAGCGATTATGTCCGCTAGTCCATTTGTTGACCTCCGTACCGAGCACAACTCCACTGTGATCCCTGTCTTTAAGTGCTCCTGAATTTTTTGCAGGGAATGAGCCAAGCACCAATGCCTCTGAATTTTGCCCACTTTGGTACCGTTTTGGAGTCTCCTGGCTGTATTGATGACCAGCATGGAATCTCCTTCCACTATGGCATTGGTCATCCCTTCCCAGTGTAGAATCTTGAGGCTGGTCTCCAGGGCTCCAAATTTTGCGACATTGTTGGTTGAGTTTCCTAGACTCCCAGTGTACAACCAGATGATTCTTCCTTTATTGTCTTTGATTACTCCTCCCATTCTTGTCCGTCCTGGGTTACCTTTCGACGCCCCATTGAAATTCAGCTTGAGGGAGCCCTCTGGTGGTGGTTTCTAGTTGCACTCACCTACTTGTAGTTGTGGTGGTCGTCTTACCTGATTGGGGTTGCGTCCATCTTTCAGTTGAAAGGCTTATAGGATTCAGAGGTCCTGATCTGTGAGTTGCGCTCTTCCTGTTTGGCAGTTACAGCCTTGTACCATTTCTCTTGTCATGGAGATTATTGTTTCCTTGATCTTCCCTGTCATCCATCTTTGATCCCTGAAGATGCGTCAGTTCCTTTCCTTCCATATTGCCCATATGATCATTCCCGGGATGAGGGTCCAACAGAGATTCACCTCTTCATTTTCATTGTAGTTCTCTTTCCAGATGTTGATAGTTGCGGATATATTGCCTCTGATCCTATTGGATTGTCTGAAGATGTCTACCGACCAGTCCCAGATTTCTACTGTGTAGGTGCATTGGTCAAGGAAATGGTTCGTTGTTTCCTCCTTTGCTTCACATAGGTGACATCTGGAAGGACCTATGAATCCTCTTTTCCTTAGGTTTTCCCAAGTTAGGATTTGGTTGTGGAGTATTAACCACTGAAAGATTTTTATTTTTAGCCAATGAGGGTTGTTCCAAAGCTTGTCCCATTGGTGCGTCGAATGTTCTTGGTCCCGGTCCGCTATATAGTGTCGGACTTCTTTCAGATTGAATTCCCCACCATCTTTGTGTCCACATATCAGCTGGTCACTTCCGTCCGTGACTGCAATTTTTCATCTCCCCAATTCCTCCTCCACCTCTTTTATTGTTATTGAGGTTTGGTCTCCATTCTGTGGGGTAAGAGTGTTCCAAATTCTCCATTTGTTGCGATCAGTTTCTTGTTTCCAGTACTGGTAGACTCGGGTTTTACCTTGCGCTATCATTTCCTGTTGGAGTTCCTCCCAGTCCGGTTTCTCCATTCTAGGTTCCTGTTGCCATGCGTCCTCCCAGAATCTGGTTGTTCTGTCGTTTCTTACTTCCCAAAAGCTGTGTGCCTGGACCCAGGCCTTGTTGCGCCAAGCTAGGTTCCAGATGGCGGAACCTTCCCTGGTGCCTCTAAAGTGGATTATGTCCTGGTCGCAAATGTCTGGGGCATACTTTGCCTTCCACAGGTTGGCCCATGGCGTAGTAGTTTCTTTGACCCAACGCCACCAAAGTTTCACCCCATTGGTGTCATTGGTCACTTGTGGGTCGTGTAACCCCAGGCCTCCTTTGCTTTTTGGTTTTCAAACCTTCTCCCAAGCCACCAATGCCCATTTTTTCCTTGTTTTCGCACCTCTCCATAGGAAGTCCCTTTGTATGGTTCTTATTTTTTGTAGTATCCCCTTGGGGGTTGGAAAAACTGACATCATAAAAGAAGGAATTGCCTGCAAAACTGACTTGGTCAGGACTAGTCTTTCGGCTAGGTTGAGGGATTTGTATGTCTATTTTTTTACCCTTTCTTGTAACCTGTTTATTATTCCTTCCCAAGTTGACAAGTGGTACACTTTGTCTGTTAGGGGAATGCCCAATTACTTAGTTGGGAGTGCTTTGCGTTCAAATCCCAAGATGTTGGCCAAATTCCTTTGGATTGTAGGGTTGGTATTAAAGAAGAAGAGCATAGATTTGGACTGGTTGTTATCTGCCCCCAAGGCTTCCCCAAACTCTTCTAGGATTCGTTTGTAGGCTTTCGCTTCCCTGACCATCGGTATGTCGTGAAGTAAGGTGTCATCCACGAACTGTTGGTGTGTGGAAGTAGGGCAGTTTTCAAAGGGTTTGATACCTTTTATTTCCCTGTTGCAGTTGCGCTTTTTATGCTTCGACTGAGACCTTCCATCATTAGAATGAACAGGAAAGGGGACAGTGAGTCTCCTTGTCTGATGCCTCTCGTGGGCCAAAAAGGTTTGGCAGGGGCTCCATTTACTAGTAGCGAGTAGTTTGTTGTGGATACTAGGCTGACTATCTAGCTGATCCAGTGTTGGGTGAAGCCGAAGGCTTCCAGGGTCTTGACCATATAGTGCCAGCTAATTTTTTCATAAGCTTTTGCTAGTCCAGTTGTATTATCATGCCCCCTCTCTTCTGAAGCTTCAAGGTGTGGATCAACTCATGGGCATGGATGATATTGTCCATTATTTGTCTTCATTCCACAAATTCTGCCTGTTCTTGTGAGACCAGTGTGGGTGGGAGTGGTTTCAATCTATTTGATATAACCTTGGAGATTATCTTATAAACCACATTGCACAACGCTATAGGTCTGAATCGATTAAGGGTTTTGGCTTCATTTTCTTTGGGGATAAGTGTAATCATTGTAGCATTTAGCGGTCTTAGAATGGAGGCTGACCTTCGAGAGTCTTCCACTACCCTATATACATCGTATTTGACCACTTCCCAGCAGGCTTTGAAGAACTCCACTGTGAAACAATCCGGACCTGGGGCTTTTCCATTGGGCATTTCCTGAAGTGCTTGGTCAATTTCCTCCTCCGCAATGGGCTTGTTCAAGTTGTTATTTTGTTCGTCAGTGATTGGCGAGGGATATGCTGGATTATTTTTTGTATGGCCTCCGTTTTGTCTTGGTTTGGTTCCTGGGCTATCCCATGGAAGTGGTTTACCATAGTTGCTTCGATGTCCTTATGTGACTCTCTCTCTATTCCATCTTGGTCCCTAATCTTCAGGATTTTGTTATGGGATCTTCTGGCCATAGTTGTTCTATGAAAAAATTCAGTGTTCCATTCTCCTTCCTTTAACCATCCGATCCGGGGCTTTTGTCGCCAAAGAGTTCCTTCTTGTTGGCATCGTGCTTCCCATTCCTGGGTCATCTGGATCTCTTCCTTTTTCTGCTCCTCCGTGTAGCCCTCCGAAATGCAGGTTTCTTGGAGTTTTTTCATTTTTTCTTCAATGTTGTTCTTCTCTTGGTTTATATTCCCAAAAGTGTCCTTGTTCCACTCCTTGAGCCTATATTTGATGTATTTTAGTTTATTATAGAGTTTGAACATTCTTGTCCCTTGCTCTGGCTGCTCCTCCCACCACCACTGTTTGATTCTTTCCTTGAAAGTCGGATGTTCTATACATAATTTCTCGAATCTGAAGGGTTTGTTCTTTGGTGTGGTCTGGAAGCCTGCTTCCAGTTGCACTGGCCAGTGATCAGATCCCCCCCAGGGAGGGATGTTGCAATCTATGGTTAGCCCCTGCATGATGATCGATTCTAGCACTAAGAATCTGTCGAGTCTTGTTGCTACCTGATGATGGTTCATCCTTTTATTGTTCCAAGTGAACTGGCCATTATTAGTTTTCAGATCTACCATCTCCGCTGTGTCTATGAACTTTGAGAAAGCTTCCACATCTCTATCCAATCTTCTTGTACCTCCTTTTTTCTCCACGAGTGACGTAATGATGTTGAGGTCCTCTGCTAGGATCCATTGGAGATTGTTGGATCAGTTTTTAAGATCTTCTTGGTCGCTTATCATGCCTCTCCTTTCCTCTGACACTTGGGGCCCATACACATTAGTGCATAGAATCACCTCTGTGTTCCTAGTGATTTGCATGCAGACCGTAAGGGTATGCCTGGTTGCTTCAGCTGCTATTAGGCTTAGTACTTGTGGGTTCCATAGGGTGAGGATACCTCCTACCATTTGGTGGCCTCCAATAGCCACCATCTTGTACTTGCACCAATGTTATTGACTGATTGCTTCCATTCTATCTGTATTGCATTTTGTCTCTTGAATAAAACATAGATCAGGTTGTTCCTGATTGAGTCTATTTATAAGGATTCTTTGCTTTCTTAGGTTGTTTAGGCCTCTTATGTTCGAAGTTATAACCTTAATTTAAACATGTGGGGGGGATTTAGGGAAGAGTTTCTTGATCTTACCCAAGTTTATCAGTAGTGCTCCTAGCTCCTGTAGAGCTACGCTATTTGATTTCCTCCCTTTTTTCCTCTGCGTCTGCTTGGGTGAGAGTTGTGGTTGTCCCTCTTGGCTTTGACTCCTAGGTGTCCAATCTCCCCATGTGTGTGCTTTAGGCCTCTAGTTTTGGCTTCCTCCCTTAGGAGGAACAGGTACTGGATGTGGTCAAGTTTCTCTGTTGGTACACTGTCTAGTCCCTCTCTTTTCCATTACTCCAGTATGTTTGTGAGATCTATCCCTTCCCTTTCCACAAGGTCTCTGAGTTCAGGATCCTTTGTGCTTACTTTGCTTGGGGTCATTTCTGCATCTCCCTCTGCTTCTTACATGGGGGTTTTGTCATCTTTGATTCCTCCATCCATTGGGGTTGCACAACTTCCTTGTTCCTTCTGGTTACTTGGTCGGTCGGTGGGCTCATTTGTTGTTTATTCCCTGACTTCCTGAGCTTTTGTCGTTTCCTTATCGTCTTCTACCCCTTTATTGGTTCTGTCCCGTCCTTTCATTTTATTCTGGGCCTCTGGGTTATTTCCCGTTGGGGCTTTACTCTGCTTTTTGTTTTCTCTGCTTCTGGGGTTTGGTTTTATAAACCCATCCCCATCCTGCTGTCGTTTGGGGTTTTCTACTTCCTGTTTTTTATTGAGAGGGAATTCCCTGATCAAGTGACCATCTTCATGGCATCTTCTGCATCTGGAAGGGATTTGCTCGTAATCGATGCTTTGGATCCATTCCTCATCTCTGAATTCGAGACTTATGGCTTCTGGGAGTGCTTTTGACACATCCATCTCTATACATATTCTTGCATAAGATGTATATCTCCCTTTTAGGGTGGCTTCGACGGTCTTTATGTATTTTCCTAGTTTGTTTCCTATTGCCTCGAAAGTAGAGGGTAACAATTAGTCTAAAGGTAGGGAGTAGAATCTCAGCTAGACTGACACCTTTTTGAAAGTCTCTTTTTCTGGGGAGAAATTTTCCTTCCATGGTTGCATGTACAAACCTGTTGATGCATGGAAGTATGGCCCTCCCTCAAAGACTCTATCCCTGTCCTCCAGGTTTATAAAAACTGCTGTGAAGAAGCCTTTCGAGCCTAGATGGAGCTCCACTTCCCCATTTGTCTTCCAGTGGTATTTGATCCAGTTGCGCAGTGTTCTTTCTGTGGACCACAAGCCTATAAATTGCAGATTAGTGCATGCGCTTTCATCTGATCCCTATAGATTTGCATTTGCGGATCCTCCAGTATCACCTTGGGTATCATTGTTGTTTTGGGTTTGCATGGGTTGCGCCCTTCTGCCTGGTTGGTCTTCACTGCGTCTTGCGTCGCACTCTGAGTTTCTCTGGCTTCTTCTTTCATGCACTCGTTTTTTCCCTAGTTTCTTTCCTGACCTTTTTTTGGGTCTGAACCCGAGGTGCTTGTCATTGGTGCCTTGAAAAATACGCCCCTTGGCCCCTTCCCTCTGTCTACCACTACCTGTTTGTATGAGGGGGTACCCTTACCCCCCCCTTTGGTGTTCATGTTGTCCTCTGCTATGGTCACGACTGTTAAACCCTAGCTTGCGGTTGCTTCGCAATTCCCAGTCTTTTCTTGTCTTTTTAATTCAAATATAATAAGTATCATTTTAGGACTGACTTCAACAATGTCTTCGGGTAGAAGGAAAACTGAGCATCAAAGCTTCCTTGCCACATTGATTATATAGGTTGCATTCAACCTCTTTTATTCCTCATTCTCACCTTTTGTGACAATGTACCAGTTCACAACCTTAGGTTCCATAGAACTTGGTATATTATCAAGATTCCTTTGTTGATTTGGTATTGCAGATGGAAATATATAAATACAAGAGCAATACAAAATAAAAAAATTTGTTTTTATTGAGATAATTTATGTAGGTAATTATTATAAGATGTAAGTGTCCACTCCTATACAGGTGGTATCCCTTTCTGTGTGTGGAAATACAAAAAACAGTCCCATTTTGTGTTGAAGCTCTACTCAATAAAACATAACAGATGTGGGTTGATTTCTTTTTGTCCAAGATTGAAACTTGATTTTGTTTCTGAACCTTGCAAGGACAAGATGAGGCCTCCCTTCAACTAAGTCTCGTGTTCCAATATTTACTACTGTGCATCCAATGGACTTTGAATAATTGAGACAAAGTGTACGATTTTCATTTATTTCTCATCTGTGGAGAGCTTGGACACTTTGCTAGCCAATGCACCCAAGCTAAGAAGGGCTTTGGTGAAAGAGGGAGAATAAAAGAGATTGCAAGCTCAGTAGAAGTTGAAAACAAAGAAGAGGAAGATGAGCAGCAATTGGCTGCCACAGCTAGAGAGTTTTCTAGAATGTTTAAGGATGAATACACTCTATTCTTGGATATAGAGGACAGAACTAAGGCAGGTTGGTACATAAGCAATGGGGCCAGGAGTCACATGATAGGTGACTGACTTGCAATTCAAGAATTCTCAAGTCAAGCTTCAGGAATTGTTAAGTGTGGGGTGCATTCCAGTATGATGGAATTTCATGGAAAAGTGGCAATATCACTACAACTAGTATCATGCATAATTTTTCAGGATACCAGAAGTATTGTACGTACCATGTATGAGAATCAACATGCTCTCAATCTCAGCCTTGGAGCATCAAGGCTACGGGGCAAGCTTCTTTGGTTGTATTGTACACATCCATTCAGTTAAAAGTGAAGAACCATGACCACCTGTAATGATAGGCATAAGTGAATATGGGCTATATAAACTGTGGGGACAATCGATTTACAGACTCACAGAAGAAAGCAATGAATCTGCAAGTCAAAGTGTAAGAGAACAAGAGGCTATTCTTAGTAGACCCACATGGTTGGAATGGATTCAATTGGATGAATGGGGATACTTGGACAATCTTAGTATAGGGTGTAGCAGACCCATCCTAACAAAGAAAATAGAATGTCCGGACATGGAACAATTGGGCCTCTCAGACTCAGAGGGAGAAACACATAGTGAGGTGGATGTTGGAGAAGACAACTCCATTGACTTTACCTCCCTCGCTAAGAGGGAGTGTTAGAGTATAGCTCGGGCAAGTAACTCCTTTTCATTAGGGGTGTCTAGTAATGAGGAGGAAGCCCATATTTTGACTAGACAAAAAAAATTAAATGGTGGGGACCACCTAACTCAAGCTAAGATTGCATCTCAACCATTGATGCATATCAATGCTTGATTAAGTCCCCACCCTTGGATGAATTTCACAATAAGATATTCTGAGGGCTAGGAATGATTGAGAAAATGATGTTAGGATTACAAGTAACCTGGAAGCCTCACTATCAATATAATAGAAAAGAGAGTGATGTCGACTAGTGAGAGGAGGAGCTCCAAAGAGGACCAAGATAGGGTCTACAAGACAACAAACAAGAGGAGGTCGAGAAGGGTCGAGATAGAGACCAAGTCGGGTCTCTTTGCGTGCACAAGGAGACATGCATAACCAAAGATCAAGTCAGGTCTCATAGAGACCAAGTAGATTCTCTATGCGTGCATAAGGAGGCAAATAGTTTGGGTCTCATTATGTGAACAAGGAGTCGAGTTAGGGAAAATAGTTCGGGTCTCACTGCCTGGACGAGGAGCCAAGTTAAGGATATCGTTCATCACAGTCAAGGAATAGAGGCCAAGTTGGGCCTAAAGGAGGTAAAGGAGCCGAGTTAGGGCAAGTATGACATACGCTTGGATTACACATTAGTCCAGTTTGAAAGGAAAGTGTGCCTAGGTCAAAGTTAATGGTATAAGCTATGCTTTGAGAAGATGCCAGTTGAATATAAATTGAGTATCAATTCCAGTTTTGTATTTTGTGGTTTTGATAAGTATTACTAGTAGAAGTATAGACATGTATAGGTCGTACGATATATGTAAACTCAACTTGAGTAAATGTTATGCTTGCAGCGGACTGATATAAATAAAATTGCACTTCTTTGATTATATTCAATGACGTTGTGTTGTTTTAATGGTGTGGTTGTCATAGGAAAGTGAAGAGTTTAATTCTACTTCTGTTTAGAAATATTTTATCCTTCTTAGTGTTATTTTTCTTCAAATCTCTTTTGAATTCGAACAATATTCCCCCACAACAAATCCTACCTCCTCCTCGATGAATAACTCCTCAAATATCTTTCATTTTAGTCATTCCAGAGATAAAATCCCCAACAATTAATTCACCCTTTTCCTTCTTTATGGATGCATATTGTTATTTTAAAGTCTGAAGCTCCACCTGGGTGAATTGGCTCTGAAGCCAAGGATTTGAAACCAATACTTCAACATAGCTTGCCACTTCCATTATCAAGTGGTAAAGAAGCCTCTGAAGTACTGTCATCAATAACAATGTTTAAGAAACTTCTAGTTACACTTCCATTTTCACTGTCTGAAATCCATGCATCTTCACTGGTTTGTTTTGTAAGACTCCAAAGCATAATGCTTACAATCAATATAAGTATCATTTTAGGATTGACCTCAACAATGTCTTCAGGTAGAAGAAAAACTGAGCAACCAAGCTTCATTGCCACATTGATTATATAGGTTGCATTCAATCTCTTTTCTTCCTCATTCTTTCCTTTTGTGACAATGTACCAGTTCACAAACTTAGGTTCCACATAACTCAGTATATTATCAAGATTCGTTTGTTGATTTGGTATTGCAGATGGAAATATATAAATACAAGAGCAATACAGAATAAATAAGTTTGTTTTTATTGAGATAATTTCTACAGGTAATTATTATAAGATGTAAATACCCACTCCTATACAGGTGGTATCCCTTCCTGCTTGATGCTTAACCTTTATCTGATATTGAATATAATGTTCCTTTTTGCCAAGGCGACACGACTATAAATAATGGAGAGTTGCTTGATGCTTAACTTTTTTTACTATTGACATATAATGCTACTTTTTGCTAAGACAACTTAACTACAAATATCCAAAGTTCTAAATTGTAAGGTTAACTACATTGGACAATGAGGTGGTTGTGGAGCCTAATTATCTCCCTGATTCAGAGGTCTTTTGTTTTCAGCCGTGTTTATACCCCATGAAGACTTTACACCCCAGAAGTATGTACACTCTTCCAAGCGGGGGAGTGCAGAGGGGGGTTACCCCCTCTACGGGGTTCGGGGGGGCTATCCCCCCGGCTGGGGGGTCCGGGGTCAAGTGGCCCCCCAGAGGAAAAAATGCCTTGTAAATGTATATTGTAATTTCATTGTAAATATGGATTGTTCATTATAAGGTCGCATATCTAATGGTAGAAATTATGTTAAAGGAGCCGAGTTAGGGCAAGTACGACATATGCTTGGATTACACACTAGTCCAGTTTGAAAGGAAAGTGTGCCTAGGTCAGAGTTAATGGTATAAGCTATGCTTTGAGAAGATGCCAGTCGAATATAAATTGAGTATCAATTCCAGTTTTGTATTTTGTGGTTTTGATAAGTATTACCAGTAGAAGTATAGACATGTATAGGTCGTACGATATATGTAAACTCAACTTGAGTAAATGTTATGCTTGCAGCAGACTGATATAAATAAAATTGCACTGCTTTGATTATATTCAATGACGTTGTGTTGTTTTAATGGTGTGGTTGTCATAGGAAAGTGAAGAGTTTAATTCTACTTCTGTTTAGAAATATTTTATCCTTCTTAGTGTTATTTTTCTTCAAATCTCTTTTGAATTCGAACAATATTCCCCCACAACAACTCCTACCTCCTCCTCGATGAATAACTCCTCAAATATCTTTCATTTTAGTCATTCCAGAGATAAAATCCCCAATAGTTAATTCACCCTTCTCCTTCTTCATGGATGCATATTGTTATTTTAAAGTCTGAAGATCCACCTGGGTGAATTGGCTATGAAGCCAAGGATTTGAAACCAATACTTCAACATAGCTTTCCACTTCCATTATCAAGTGGTAAAGAAGCCTCTGAAGTACTGTCATCAATAACAATGTTTAAGAAACTTCAAGTTACACTTCCATTTTCACTGTCTAAAATCCATGCATCTTCACTGGTTTGTTTTGTAAGTCTCCAAAGCATAATGCTTGCAATCAATATAAGTATCATTTTAGGATTGACCTCAACAATGTCTTCAGGTAGAAGAAAAACTGAGCAACCAAGCTTCATTGCCACATTGATTATATAGGTTGCATTCAATCTCTTTTCTTCCTCATTCTTTCCTTTTGTGACAATGTACCAATTCACAAACCTAGGTTCCACATAACTCAGTATATTATCAAGATTCATTTGTTGATTTGGTATTGCAGATGGAAATATATAAATACAAGAGCAATACAAAATAAATAAGTTTGTTTTTATTGAGATAATTTCTATAGATAATTATTATAAGATGTAAATGCCCACTCCTATACAAGTGGTATCCCTTTCTGCTTGATGCTTAACCTTTATCTGATATTGAATATAATGTTCCTTTTTGCCAAGGCGACACGACTATAGATAATGGAGAGTTGCTTGATGCTTAACTTTTTTTACTATTGACATATGATGCTACTTTTTGCTAAGACAACTCAACTACAAATATACAAAGTTCTAAATTGTAAGGTTAACTACATTGGACAATGAGGTGGTTGTGGAGCCTAATTATCTCCCTGATTCAGAGGTCTTTTGTTTTCAGCCGTGTTTATACCCCATGAAGACTTTACACCCTAGAAGTATGTACAGTCTTCCAAGCGGGGGAGTGCAGAGGGGGGTTACCCCCTCTACAAGGTTCGGGGGGGCTATCCCCCCGGCTGGGGGGTCCGGGGTCAAGTGGGCCCCCGGAGGAAAAAATGCCTTGTAAATGTATATTGTAATTTCATTGTAAATATGGATTGTTCATTATAAGGTCACATATCTAACGGTAGAAATTATGTTAGGGTTTTTTTCCCTAGAAGGCAACCCTCTGTTATGAGGGAAAGGTATTGTGGCTATGGAACATAGCGGAGATTGTATTCTGAGATAGGAGACTGTGAGAGAAAGAAGAGGAAGTTACAATGGGTTTGTTGTAGGTTGTATCCCTTCATTTGTTGGATAATAATAAAGGAAGGACCTGGCAATTTCTCTAGTGGACGTAGCCCACACTGGGTGAAACACGTATATCTGTGTCTCTATTGTATTGTGTATCTTATGTGTTTTATTTCTGCATTTGATTTATTTTATTGCTCTGCGATCTTGTTTTTCTAACAACTAGTATCAGAGCGAAAGGTAACTCACAGGAAAGGAGGGCTTCTGGTTCGAGTGGGAGCAATGTCAGAAGATGGAAAGTTTCGGGTCAAAAAATTTAACGGCCAAAACTACCAGTTATGGAAGATGCAGATGGAAGATTATTTATATCAGAAGGATCTCTTCCTACCATTGAGCGGAGTAGAAAAGAAGCCGACGACCATGAAGGACGAAGAATGGGAGATTCTTGACAAAAAGGCTCTAGGAACGATACGGCTGAGCCTGGCAGCGTCGGTGGCTTTCAATATTTCGAAAGAAAAGACAACGAAGGGTTTGATGGACGCATTGGCTAAATTGTATGAAAAACCCTTGACGTCCAATAAAGTATTTCTAATGAAGAGATTATTTAATATGAAGATGTCAGAAGGTGGGTCTGTTGCAGATCATTTAAATGATTTTAATACAGTTACTAATCAATTAAGTTTTGTAAAAGTGGACTTTGATGATGAGGTCAGGGCTCTTCTAATCTTGTGCTCATTTCCAAAAAGTTGGAACAACATGGTCATGGATGTAAGTAACTTTGTCTCTAGTTCAAATACTTTAAAATTTGATGATGTTGTTGGTGTTATCCTTAGTGAGGAAATGCGATGGAAAAACACAAGTGAGACATCGGGTAATGCGTTGAACATGGAGAACAGGGGAAGACAAAAGGATAGAGGAAAGGGCCCATGGAACCACGGGAAGTCTAGGAAGGGCAGATCCAAATCCAGACTTGGAAAGATAGAGTGTTGGAATTGTGGGAAGAAAGGACATCTGAAGAAAGACTGCAGAGCTCCAAAGAAACAAAGAGATGGACAGCAGGAGAGAAATCAGGAAGCAAATGTAAC
>ML801744.1:180038-204171 GCA_009831015.1 Picea engelmannii
GGTACACTTTGGGATCCCACAGTCTATCATCTCAGATCGGGACAGTAGGTTCCTCAGTACATTTTGGTCCAGCCTCTGGTCGATGCTGGACACCAAGCTCACCAAGTCCATATCTTTCCATCCGCAAATTGATGGCTAGATAGAGGTCGTCAACCGGATGATCGTACACATTCTGCGCATGTACAATTCAAAGCATCCACGCACATGGGATGAGAGCCTCCCCTATGTACAAAACATCTACAACCGAGCTCTCCATAGTTCAACCAACCACAACCCCTTTCAAGTGGGCTTGGGATTCCAGCCACTATGTCCCATTGACATAGCCATGCCATTTGTGGCTACTCAGGAAGATTCAACTCATGTCCAGTCTGAGGCTGACAATGCAAACAACTTCATTGAGCACATTCAACACATCCACCAACAGGTTCAATACATCTTGGACAGAGCCAATGCTAAGTACAAACAACGACATGATCAACATCAGGTGCCACACAACTTCCAGGTGGGTGACAAAGTGTGGCTGCATTTGCAAAAGGAGCGCCTCGCTGGACCCCACCGCAAGCTTCGTCCACTTTGATATGGGTTGTAAACCCTCACCAAGGCTGTAGGGGAAAATTCCTTTGAGCTCAACATTCCACCATTCCTTGGTCTGCACCTAGTGTTCAATGTGGACCGCCTTCGGCCCTACTTTCCACCTCTACTAGACACATCCGACATGGCAGAACAACTCACACCAACAGAGTTAAATCTAGACTGCATGGAACAAGCCAGAACTGATTAGATCATGGATACACAAATCAAGCACACCCGAAAACAAAGGATACCGCTATATCGAGTTGTCAAAGCAGGCCAACTCCTTCACCAAGGCAAGTGGCTCACTAGGGACCAAGTTCAGCAGAAGTTTCCTCATCTCATGGAGGAACTCAACACAATGGGGACCATTGCTTCCTAAGGGGGGAGGAATGATCCATGTGGATATTGGTGGCCACCCACCTATTCCACTTGGACCCCCACCATTGCTTCTTTCAATTTTTCAGTTTCTGCACAATTTACTATTTTTAGCAGTTTTTCGGGTCCTGAACTTCTGGAGCCATTTTGAGGCCTTAAACGACGTTTTTTGGAAAATGGGGAGCCACATGGTTTATGGATCAATGTTGTTCACCCAAAAGTTGTAGTCTTCGGATAGATATTTCTAACGAGGTATGGAACGCGTCAAACAGAGATCATATGCCAAAGTTACGTCCCCGGGAAGTTGATGTACCAACTTACCCAAACGGGGCCCATAGTCTTGGCGTTTCATCTCCTAGGGTTAGGTCTTTGGATGTTTAGGGTTTTTCATTGTTTCTCAATAATAATAGGCCTTCGATCCTCATTGGAACACAGTTCAGAGGCCAGTATCCGCCACATCTCTTCTCAGAGATAAGCTACCAGCGCCCTAGCTAGTTTATTCCCATTATGTTTGTAAGCATATTTCAGTCATTTGTTATTAATGAAATGAAGTCTTAATTCCGTTGCATCTCTGCGTTTATGTGTATTTATGTATTTCATTGTGTTCCTACATAAATCCGGATCAATGACCTTCTTCCAGAGTTTACTATCCTCTAAATTCACTTCTTCCATGACAGTTCTGGGATCATCATCAGTAATAGATAAAGCACAATTGGAACGAAAATCAGGTGGACTATACCTTTCTGGTTGCCTTCTATCTCTCACTGATCTCCTCAATACTGGGGTATGAGGTTCTTATTCTTCTTCTTCTGCTTCCTCTTCTTCAAATCATTTAGATTTTGCATCATCCAACTCAAGCTCTATTTTCTCAAGTTCGTCTTGCGTTGGTAGGAATTCCTGTTTGGACACATCTTTTACCTCTCTGAAAACAACATCTCGACTATAAATAGTTTTCTTGGTTTATGGGTTCTAAAGCTTATAACCTTTCACACCATCTTTATAACCAATAAAGATACGCTTTTCAACCTTTTTATCAAGTTAACTTCTATTTTCCTTTGGAACATGTACATAAGCATCACAACCAAACACTCTAAGATGTTGAAGAGAGGGTTTCTTTCCAGACCATACCTCGTGTGGAGTTTTATCATCCAACACTGATGAAGGTGATCGATTGACCAGGTAACATGCTATACCCACTGCCTTTGCCCAAAATTCTTGTCCTAACTCGACACTGTTGAGCATGCTCCTTGCTTTTTCCATCAGTGTCTTGTTCATCCTTTCTGCAATTCCATTCTGCTGAGGAGTGTATGGAGTAGTCCTCTGCCTTGCTATACCACACTTCTTACAGAATTCTTCAAATTCATTTTCGCAGAATTCTCCACCATTATCTGTTCTCAATACCTTTATTTTCTTCTCTGTCTGATTTTCTACCAGAGCCTTAAACTCTTTAAATTTATCAAATACCTTGGATTTCTTTCTAAGAAAATAAATCCATGTGTTCCTTGAAAAAACATCTATGAATGAAACATAATACACAGACTTACCTAATGATGGAACATGCACAGATCCAAACACATCACTGTGTATCAATTCTAAGATCCCCTTTGCTCTTGTAGCACCAAATGGGAATCTTACTCGATTCTGTTTACCATGTATACAATGTTCACAGAAATCAAAATCCAGAGTGTAATTAGACATACCTTCAACCATACATTTACCGTGTAGTGTTCGCATACCCTTTTCTCCAATATGCCCCAGTCTTTGATACCACAACATGGTCTTCTTTTCTGGGACAATATTGGTATTGTCTCCTTCATTTCTCTGCTCAAGGACAATAGAACTATTACACCCATTAATATAAGTGCTTCCCAACAACTTGTACAAAGTTCCACACCAAACTCCCCTCATCAACACCATTGCTCCTCGTACCATCTTGCAAGTGCCCTTTCCAAATACAGTATCCATTCCTGCATCTTCCATCTTACTTATAGATATTAAGCTCCTGGATAGTTTTGGAATGTGCAGAATCCCAGGGAGAGTTCTAATCCTTCCATATTTTAACAACAACTTAACTCTTCCACATCCCAAGATTTTTGCTGTCGAGTCATCTCCTAGGAATACATCACCACCATCATATTTTTCATATTCAGAGAACCACTCCCTGTGAGGATTCATATGGTATGACGCACATGAGTCGATCAACCATACATCACGGTCTACATGTGTACTTGTAGATGCTAGGTAAACATCACCTCCTTCTTCAGTGGAGGTTTTCACCTCTGTGGAAGAGGAACTATTAGATCCCTTTGGTTTTTCAACCTTCTTAGATTTCTCCCAATCTTCCTTCGACATACCAGTAGGTGGTGTACTAGTAGTTTGTCTATATTCAGAATAAGTAATATTTTCCAAAAGTAATTTAAGAAGGCTACTTACCCAATGGACCCTCCCGTGCAATTCAATATTTTGGTGTACTGACGATTTGGCCTTTCAGGGAGATTTTTATGAACCAGTCTTCGTCCCACCACTAGCAAGTTGTGGTGCCGCCTGCAGTCTTCGTCCCACCTGTCGCAAATTGTGGTGCCGCCTGCATCCAAGCAGGGGCCATTCTCTCATCCAGAAACTTTAACAAGCAATGGCATCCCTGCCTTAAAAGGCAGGCACTTGCTGCTTTGCAGCTCTTCTTGTTTTTACAAGTTCTCCAATTCCTTTGACTTTATTATAAAAATCTCATATAATGAAAAGCAAATTAAAATTGGAATTAAAAAACGATGGGCGGTTTACACAATGCTCATCTTTATTTTTTTGGTAAAAGTATTTCGATTATATTAAATAGTTAAAACATTTTATTAAAATATTTGCTTATTATTACAGGTAAAAATGTTTTTTTTTTAATTAAAATATTACATTTCATTACACGTTAAAAAATTCATTTTAAATTAAAATATTACCTTTTATTAGTCTCTGTTGTAGGCATAGAGGGACTATAGTGGTCGATAAATCGTTCACTTCATATTAGTCTGTCCTTTGACCACAAATATTTCCATATTATCTATTGTTGGAACAAGGGAACTGAAAACATCGATTTTTATATAAAAAAAAGTACTATATTTGTCATGATATGATTGGACAAGGGATTGGAGGTCTTATTGTCGACTTTGCTATTCCCAATGTTATATATGTTGGCATATCCAAAGTATTTGATCGTATATGGTCTTTTTTGAATCATATATTTTGTTATGAATTTGTCGATGGTGTATTGATGCTAGCATTAATTCGAATGTTTGGTTTAGCATTTTATGCTAGGTAAATTTATGGCAATGTTAGATATGGTGGCATATCCAAAGTTTGGCTTTCGAAAACATTCTGTGGTGTTCGGACTATTGTTACAAAAAATATAATTTTTTTTTGGGATACGTCAGAGTCCCGCCACATTGAATTTTTTTTTTAAATGTTTATAGTGCATTTCTGATAGACTTAAATGTTTACCCAACAGGCTTGGTAGTGTTGAATGGTTACTTAACAGGATTGTTACAAGATGTTTTCTTCTGTTTTTAAATTTTTTATGCTCCAACGACGTTGCTGGTTCGGTGGTCCATGCTTGCTTTTTGCATGCCACTGATTTCTTATTTGCATGTTGTAGTTGTTCTTGCTTGCCTATTCATGTTGTTGCAGTTTGGACGTTTGGGTTTCTGCAATCGCGACTGGAACAACATTGTTCATGGGGGGGGTGGTTGCTTCTTACTTCTTTCTTCGCTGTATGCTGTTTATTGTTGCTTGATTTGACTTTGCAGGGTACCAGTCCTACGCCTGCAGTTGGGCCTTTTAATGCTTCTTAGCTGGGTTCTTGTTTGGTGCTTGTTCTTGTTTGGTCAGGGTGTGAAAATGTTGGGATGCTGCATCTGCGGTTGGATCTTTGGTCACATTTTTTTTTGCACTGCAGTTTGCATAGAATACTATTAAGATAAAATAACAGACTAAAGAATTGCAAGCGGTGTAAATTGCATCTGTTACGCGTTGAAGCAAAGTTTGTTGGCCTCAAAATATATTTGATGGCTGTCGATGCTTTTTACATGGATTCTGTGTTACTATGGATTTATAGTTATGACAATGGCTTTTGCTGTGTGGGAGATATAATTGTTCTCTCCCTTTTACTTTCCTGTTGTAAACTGCGTTTGACTCTAGTTTTTCACGTTTATGTGGTCATTCCGAGTGACCGTCGTTCGATTGCATAGTTGGCCACTTTTATGGATGCGGCTTCGCGAATAGGTTCTATCGAACTATGACAGGTCGTGTTCGGTGTATACATTAGCTTTCCTGAATTAGTTTTCTTTAAAAGAATCCTGGGCAGAAGAGAATGCAATTTATGAAATTATAGGTTTCCTGGACCGCAGAGCCGTCATCCCATACTTAGCCAATTTTTGCATCGCGGGTTGACGGGGTAGGCAGCTGAAAATTGACAATCGGAGAGTTCCGCGATATACAAATTGACAATCGGTCAGCAGCGAGAGTTTCACGATCATTCTGACCGACCGCAATTGGGTTCCATACTTAGCCAGTATTATGGACGCACCTTCGCGGATAGGTTGTATCGAACTATGGTGTATACATTAGCATTTCTGAATTAGTTTTCTTTAACAGTAGGGCTCCTGGACAGAAAACATTGAAATTTATCAAATTATAGGTTTCCTGGACATCATAGATTAAACATAGGAAATATGTAATTTTATAGAGTAGATATATACAGCCTGCACAGAGCCGTCATCCCATACTTAATTAGTTTTTGCATCGCGTGTTGTCAGGGTAGGCGGCTGAAAATTGACAATCGGAGACTTCGGCGATATAGAAATTGATAATCGGACTTGCGTACTATTTGAATTTGAAGGCTGTCATGTCCAAAAAAGTTAACATTGTCGAAATAGTTTACTTTACGTGCATTTTACATACCCTGGTGGACAAAACACACACAAAAGAAAAGTGAACATTTTTTGGATCGTGGGTTCTTGGGATGGCGGGCTCTAGGTTCGGTCCCTATTGTTCTGTGTCCTACAAATAGCACAGATAGTTCTGCGATATACAAAATGAAAATTGGGCTTGCGCACTATTTGAATTTCAAGGGCTCCTGCAAAATAACTGTCATTCTCGATTTTTATTTTTTTTGCGTACGTTTTACATACGCTCGTTAACAAAAACAGAACAATAGTAGTAATGTCTGTTACATAGGGCTCCATCCCCGCTACCTTCTACGCTTCCCAATACACATTAAATATGCTTTGAAAAGTTAGAAATGAGTAGACAGGTTTGAAAAGATGGGCTTTAATAACTGGAAAGCTCGAGGACATCTCCAATTAAAATGAATAGACAACCAAATATTATGGGATTTGGTAATTTGTTTTTGCCCGCATTTTAAATTTGCGAAATTATTATTATTTTTTTTTCCTTTGTGCAGTTTTAGTTTTGTTCAAAGCTTCAACATAGTTCACGAACGTGTCGGCGACAGAGACCTTGATGTCATGTCCCTCTTTAATATTGTGCATTTCAAAATGATGGGCTTTAATAACTGGAGGACATCTCCCATTAAAATGATTAGACATGCGAATATTATGGGATCTGGTAATTTCTTTTTGCCTGCATTTTGAATTTGCGAAATACTTTTTATTTTATTTTTTGCTTGTGCAGTTTTAGTTTTCTTAAAAGCTTCGACAAAGTTCACGAACGTGTCACCCACAGAGGCCTTGACGTCATGTCCCTCTTTAATATTGTGCATATCTTAGATGTCAAATTTTAGAATCTGCTTGGATATGGGGATTTTAATACGTGTTGGTAGTCACTATTGAGCGTACATATTAAAAAAGATTGGCATTAATAAGTGAAAATATCGAGAACATCTGTCATTAAAATGAATCAACACAAAATCTACGGTAGACCATCCAACCTTGCTTTTAAATACTTATTGCCATTTCTCTCTATGATCAAAGAGTTGCGCTTTAGGGTGCCTTTGTTCTAATGTTCCTGGTCATGCACATGTAAGACAACTTAGAGATGCGATTGATGAGCAGATAAAAGAATATAGCCTGGTTTTATGTGACATGAGCTTTGAGTAAAAACAAAACTCTGTTATACAAAGAGAAACTCAGAGAGGACGAAAAAAACAGAACAAGTATGTTTTGGTTGGTGTTCTCCCTGTGTTCGATGCTTTGGTTCATTGAAAATGCTGGCTGGAGATTTGTTGGTTGAACTTCTTTGTTTTATTGCTGGGAATTGTAATGGATTTTGAGGTCGGGTGCAAAATAGTTCTTCGTTTAAGTATATAGCTTCTTCCAACCACACAAATTTGGCAAGTGTATCAAGTTGTATGGATTTCACAAGTATTTGTCTACCTCGAAGGCTGGTAGCAAAAACTGTATGGGTGGATAAAATGACATATTATCACTGCAAAAGTTTCTATTTCATAGTATGATGACCTGCATGTGGTTTTGGTAGCCGACTTGACAGAAAGCTATGTTCTTTGTGAAAGTTTGTTCAGTTTCGTTTGGATGTAGTTGCAGACTCTACATATTTGGCGTCACCTCTGAACATTCCAGACCTTTCTGTGGGCCTCCATATCTCCATGACTATGAAGAAAGATATATTCTGATGCCATCTGCAACATTTGATACACTTGCCAGACTTGTTCTGGTGCATTCTGTAGCATTTGATGCACTTGCCACACCTCTACTACCCGAAGAAGTTATGTACCTCAACAGAGTTGCTTTTTGCATCTGGGTTGGACATTCCTTCCAATTTACTGTAATAAAGCAAAGAAGTTCCACATACAAATCCTCAGGCATGCTTCTCAACCAAACAGATGATCGAATATAGGGAGAATACCAATCACTACGTACTTGAATTATTTTCCGCTGCTTTAGCTGTTGTGACATAGAACGAGTCCTTCCACTTTGAAATTGACTTGAATGGCATTTGTAAGTTGTCTCGGATGTCAAGGGTCAGGAACATTGCAAGCAAAGCACCTTAAACCCCAACTTTTTGACAGCAGAGGGAAATTAATACTTGACAAAGAATGGAATGTTGAATAAACAGGCATTGCAAGCAGGCCATATCTAGAAGAGAGAAGATATTAAAAAAAGTGGGATAGATGTACTTGAAGAAGATATCCATATCTAGATAGGTAGCACCGATTAAGTACAAAACTGTGAAGAAGCTTCATCAATGTACATATTTTAAATTGGCCAACGGCAGGCAAAATCGCAATCGTTGTCGAAAATAGCCTCGGCTGTATTTTGTAACCCACCTTATTTGAATATAGAATAATTTCGGTTTATTTTTTAACAGTATTTTCCAATTTCTCGTATTTGTTTTAATTGTATTTTCTACCTTCTTCCCCTGTGTGGTTAAACATGAAACAAAAGGTTTTATTTCTGTTGCCCAGTACTTCAATTTAATAAAACCTGGCCTATTCTTTGTTTACATTTTACATGTAAGAATAATTTTTCATAGGCCATACTTATGTGGCGGTGGCCCTATATTTAAAGAAAGAAATTGGAGGACCCGTGCTGCTCCCATTCTTCGGGTTCCATGAATAGAATTAATAATGAGTAACGACAAGGCGACTGAGCTGTTGATGCAATGTTCCTGTGAAGTTTGTTGGATATATTGTAGCTTCTTCTATTTGATAATATCCGTGCATATACACTAATATCAGTAGTATTGGACTAAATACAAAAAAACTTCCTCTTCGGCAAAGATTAGGCAATTATGTTTGGGTTTGTGGTATTAAACAACTATGTCCATTGTTCCATCATATACATCTTCCAGCCTAAGAACTTCCGTAATCTGCAATTTATGCTTTAATTACTTAAAAGTCACACCAAATTTTGATTGCATTTAATTTAATTTAGATATTGATGTTTATGGAGAGCCGACGTTTGCTGATCTCATTGCAACGAATACAAGATGAATAGATGATAAGGATTTTATGTCGTTGAGACCACAATGCAAATTCATGTTTCTTGTTGTGCTATGTACATGTTGCAGTCAAAATTTTTGAGGTTCTAGCGAAATTTGCAAGCCAAGAAGCATCTTGCAGATTGGGAGATCATTTTCATTTGAAACAACCAATCCATTAATATATATTACAATGGATACTATTAAGATAAATATGAAAACTTTGTTCATTGATAGATGCTAGTATGAAAAATATTGAAATAGATATCATAACTTTGTCTTGGCCAATACTTGCCCAGTTATCTGGGCACCAGGCCCCGAGTTCGCGGTACCCAACACCTATGTCCCTTGTTTCGTCATATACATGTTGTAGCGAAACAACGTCAGTGATTTGTTCCTTTCCATACTTGGCCAATTTTATGCCCGCCACTGCGGGGCCGACACTTGCGAACCCAACTGCTTATCGTTATACATCTTGCACTGAAAAGATCCATGATCTACAATTTCACCGCGGGTTCCTCGTACACATTGACTTCATTCAAAGTATCTGTTGCTGCTTTCCATCCCTAGCAACTTCACATCCTTCCTGATATACATCAACAATTCTCTTACTAGTGACAAGTGGACAAAGTGGTACGAAAGATACCTCCATCATATGCAATTCATGCTTTAACATCTTCATCTATATCCTCGCACGACGGATCCGACCAAGTGTTGTTCCTTTTCATACTTAGCCAATTTATGCCCGCTGCTGCGAGGCTGACGCTTGCAAACCTTGATGTTCTTCTGTAAGATACTTAGTTCTTTTTCCCTTCTCTTGTTCCCGTATATTATCTACAATTCCACTTCCAACACCTCCATCCTTTTTCCCTTATTTTCTTCCCATGTATTATGGGACTATAAAATATGGACATGATATTCTATAAAGCATGCACAAATTCCGCATTCCATACCTAGCGACATTTTCGATCGCAGGTTCTCGGGTGCGCAGGCGAGCTCAAAAATGGGGCTCCATTGTTCCGTAGCCTACAAATAGCACCCAGAATTCTGCAATATACAAATTGACAAGCGAATCTGCAGACTGGCTGAGTCAACATTGCACTTCTATTGTTCCGTGTCCTCCAAACAACACTCCCAGTTCTGCGATATAGAAATTGACACACGAAATGCAGAAATGGCGGAGTGTAGATTGCCATTGTTTACGGATGCCAATCCCTGTGAAGTATCTAATAGTATCTAAAAATTGATTTAGAATACTAAATTAGCACTTCTTAGTGACAACTGGACACAGAGGTACGAAACAGTTGGAATTGCAGTCTCCGCAATATACAAATTGACTATCGGACATCGTTCGCTCTTCCGTCTTACAGATTATGCATTCAAATGTTTGGAGCAATACAATTAGAAGGTCCGAGCCTCACCTCCTCTGCGGATACCTTCTCAGCCTGTTTTGGATCCTCCTTTTGGTGGGTTCACGAAATATGCAGCTCTAGCGTTGGCGGGTTGGCATATCTTTATTTCCATCTATACAATCAGACGACAAATCTGACCGACCACTGTTGCTTTTGATACTTGGCCAATTTTATGTCCACGGTTGTCGCGTTGGGACCAATTTCAGTTCCATCTATATCCTTGCATGGAGAATTGAACTGGTAGCTGTTCCTTTTCATACCTACCGACATTTTTTATCAAGGGTTCTCGGGCGGGTGGGCTCAAAATTGGCCCTCCATTGTTGCGTGTGTTACAAATAACACCCAAAATTCCGCGATATACAAATTGAGAAGCAGAGCTGCAGATTGGATGACTCGACATTGCACTTCTATTGTTCCGTGTCCTCCAAATAGTCCTTCAAGTTCAATGATATACAAATTCACACACAGAATGCAAGGCTGGCGAGGTGGAGATTGCCATTGTTTACGGATACTAATCCCTATGAAGTATTTAACATAATCTAAAATATTATTTTCAATACTAAATTACCTCTTAGTACTGACAACTGGACACAGGTGTGGGTCCGACATCATCCGCTCTTCTGTGTTACAAATTATGCATTCAAATTATTTACTCCGGTCCTCCGCAATATACAAATTGACTACCGGGTTCACATCTTGTATTCAAAATTTCCCTGATCTACAATTCCACCGCCGACTCCTTTCTCCTTTTTCCCTTTTATTCTTCCCCTGTATTATGGCTCTCATTATCTCCATGTATATAATCACACCTTAGGCAATTTTATGTCCACAGTTGTTGGGTTGGCAATCTACAATTCTATCGCGTGCTCCTCGAACTCGCAAGCTTCACTGTACCACAGATGACAAATGTGATTCCTAATATACATTTGCTATGCTCTTACTAATGACTCTTACAAGTGACAACTGCACACAACAATATGAAACAGTTCACATCCAACCATTCACAACATAGAAATTGAGTACCGGGTTCTGACATCATCCCCTCTTCTGTGTTACAGATTGTGCATTCAAATGTTTCAAATAATACAATTTGACCATCCAGACCTCTGACCCTATTTTGGATCCTCTTGTTCACGGATTCACGAAATCTCAAATTCTTAGTCAGTGTTTCAGGTTAGCATATTCAAAGTTTGCTACTTCTTCTTCCCTGATATGCATATTGCACTCAAAATTTTTGTGATTTACATTTCCACCGCGGACTCGTTGATCCTTTTTCCCTTTTCTTCTTCCCTTGTATTATCGCTTTGTGGTTATATACATAGTCTCCTTTCTATAAACACGGGTTCCAACGTTGGCGGGTTGAGATATCTTTATCTCCATCTATATAATCACACGACTCCTCCGACCGTCTGCTATTTCTCTCCATACTTAGCCAATTTTATCGCCACGGTTGGTAGGTTACACGTATTGCAATCAAAAAGTTCCAAGACATACAATTTGACCCTGGTGCCCTCACCTTCAACAGTTGTACCTTGCAACCCTATTTTGTAGCGGTTTTTTTATCCTGCCCGTGAACTCCGTACTTTCTTGCTATGCAATTAGAAACCTTTGATGCTAACAGGTCACCATGTAGGAACCGTAAACATTGTCATTAATGGGAAAAAAAACTCGAGGAGATATCCCATTATTACACATTAAACCAAGATGTGCGGAAACTTATTTTGTCCCTTCTGATTGTTCATCTCCAACATGCATCGTCGTGTTGGGCCGCTCAAGAAATATGCAATGCTTAATCGCTCATTGCAATATCCACCATGTTCACATTTCTATATATGCATTTAGTAGTGTTTAATGTTAACAACCCATCACGCAACAACCGTCCAGATTGTCATTAATCAACGAAAGTCTCGAGGACATCTCCCATTCACACACTTTCGACCAAAATTTGCGTAGGGTTATATTAGCCCTTCCAACATTTCATTTCATTCATTGTCTGGAACAAATAAATGTCTTTGTAGACCTATGGCAGCAGGTCGACAACAATTTTGTGGAGATACAGTAAATATGTTCGCGGAAGAGGACCAAAGGTTCCAGTGGTCCAGGGCATACTTTTACTATTCATCTCGTTCCACCCAGAACAAAGTGATTTGGACCTCCAGAATCCCTCGTGTAGGCCGCGTCCCTGAGGTTTTTGACTATAAAGAGGTGGTCTCTTGGTGCACCGAAAAATATATTCTAGGCCAAAGAATTATTCCATTGCGCGACCATTCTCCTATTTCTTTGTCACCTTAGCTCTTCCACGAGATGTTCAAATTGCCGAAACCAACATTAACGTTCAGAGGACAAGATTGCAAGTAGTTTCTAGAAAAACATCATAATGGGTTGGACATCTTAGCCGACTTCTTCGAAGACCCGACAACAGTTCCTGAAGATATCACAAGGCTCCAGGGAAGTTCCTTTAGAAATCCATTCAGGAAAATTGCTTGTCTGTTTACAAGAATAACGGGACATGCATCCACATCAAGCATTTCCCATATAATTATTTATATTTTGTATTTCACAGTCAAGGAACAATACATTTTCGATTGGGGAAAGCTAATCTCCATTGAACTCTGTTCCCAATTGTCAGGATTCAAAGAATCGAATAAATTTTATATGTCATCCTACTTGATTTTCGCAATTGTGTATTGCTGTCTGTTTCCAAAACTTTCTCTTTCCAATAAAATAAACTGTGGATTCAACCCAATAACATTCCGGCACGATGCCCTGTGGAGACACAAGGCCTCCCATTGCTTTTATGAAGTTTTTAATGGCTTTGTCTCAGTTTTCAAAGATTTTTTGTTAGGCAAGGATGCTCCGCGGATGTTTGGCCACACAAGCAAGTTTTTGAACAAGAAGGGCACACTTGAGAAAAAGGAAAATCACAGTCTCCTCATGGTCTTTGGCTCTAAGGAAAATCCTGCCTTCCTTCCATGCCACATCACAGACAAGATGTTTGTTGCAGAAATAGTAAGGCAATACAACCACTGGTTGCATTTTTTCCATGACAAGAAAAAAAAATAGTTCATTCCTCTGCCCTGGAAAGTCAGAGACTTCGTGTGCAGAAACATCAACAAGATTGACGAGTTTGCCACCCATTTCAAGAAATTGAACCTAACGTACGCTGAAAGGCTAAAAGGGTTTGATCCCAATGGAATTTTTGGAGAACATTTACTGGGTGTTGGCTTTAACACCTCTTTTATCCATAGACACCTGACCCAATATAGGGACAGTGTCGACAACAATCCTACTTCTGCCCATTGCGACGTAGAGACATTGCAAACCGCAACTAAATTATACAGACAACATGGTAAAGTATCTGGTGAGAAGAGTACCCAACCCCCCGCTAGCACTCCCAAGAGCATGACACCATGGAGCGTCGCTTCGACGGTCCATCCCAGTAAGAAAGCAACCCAGAAATCTTCGAACAGAGGAGGAGACAAGAACCCTCCTCGCATAAATATTGATAGTTCTCACAAAGTTCCACTAACGAAGAAGAGAAAAAACAATGCAGGCCACGCGGAGGAACCCGAAATTGACAGTGGAAAACTACAAATTGAAATTGAAGCTGAGCAGATGAAAAAAATTGGGTCGTCTGCGGTGGACATATTTGACACCGATTTTTTTGACATAGATGAATCCTTCGTAATCCAGAGCGCTATTTTTGACAGCCAATCTAAAAGTATGGTCATTGAAAAGAGAGATGTAACAAACAGGAAAGGCAAATCTCGAACAGAGTTTGACTTTAAATAAATGACCCTTTCCAAAATCTACTCATTTCACCAGGTAACTAGTGACGTTCTTCGCGATTCCATTAGAGGAATGGAGACTGATTATGCCAATCTGAAACACCGCCTCAACGAATTTGAACAGGCTTTGATTGCAACACCAGAATTTGCTAGTCCTTTGGCAGAAATCGTGCCTTCTACCAGTGCAACGAAGATGAAAGTATCCTCTACCCTCCTTGCATGCTCCAGAGCCCTTGTAGAGAACAACATCAACAAAAGAATGCAGCTAGTTACTGAAGCCCGGGAAACATCACAAAATTTAGTTTCCTTCGGAAAGAAGGCCAATGATTTGCTTGAACATTTGGAGGCAAATTTAAAAAATGAACAGATTTTCTGTCATCGGGTGTTGGACCCTTTTGCCAACTATGCCCTAAACACATCAGAACTAAAAAAAAGACAAGAGAAACTCCCCTCCCCAAAGAGCACCAAAAAAGTAAAAGCATGCTGACAAAAAAAAATTGAGAACCTGCACCTCATTGTCAAATCATGTAAACAAGTCATATCAGAAAATGAAAATTTATTCACAAGCCTGCTCCAGATGGACTTAGCCGGAACTACCAACGAGGTTCAAGACCCAAACTTAATTCTCGAATCCTTGTCAGTCACCAAAGAAACGTTCTAGGAACACATTGATATTTTAAAGGGGTTGTCTTGCGAAAAGTTTTACAACATACTTGAACATCGTCTAGATAAGCACGAGCATTGGGTACTGGACTATGCCTCACACAATGAAGAAATTGAGCAGAGTCATCATAGTATTTCAATGGATCTAAGGAAATTAGAAAACGACCTTTATGACATAGAGATCCGGGATGAAATCAACACAACCCCCATGAAAAGCTACATCGAAGAATGGTTCCAACTCAGAATGGAAAGCCTCATCTAGGAAGGGCAACAACCGATCAATAGGATTCCACTGCCCATCGACGACAACAACAAAAATGCATCGGCTTCATAGTAAGTCTATACTGCCATCTTGTTTTGTTTATCATTCCAGTTTAAGTCTATGATGTCATCTTCTTTTCTTTATCAATCCACTTATGTCCTCTTTAAATAGAAAACTGTAACCAAAGACTCATAAGTTCCAATTTCTTTTTTTCAGGTCTTCCTTTCTACCATCGCACACTTCTTTCGACATTCCTAATTCTTGTACTTATTTCTTTTTATGGTCCGCGGGAGCCCCAATCCCAGTCTATATGACAAACACATTTAAATTTCCACAAACATGTAACATACATTATTAATTTTTGTTAAATTTAAAAGAAAACTGATTCGAAAATGTCCTTATTGTATACTAAACTTTGGGTTTCCAGGAACCTTCTTGTTTGTTCGAAAGAAAACTAATTCGGATATGCTACATTTCTTGTCTCCTATTGTATGCTAATTTTTGGGTCTTCAACGACGTTGATGGTTTAAATGTTGATGTAATTGCCTGATATATGTAACAACCATTATTTATTTTATAATAAGTTTCTATACTTCGCAAGCCCGCTTCTCAATTTGTATATCGCGAAACTGTCAATGGTTTTTGTAGGACACGAAACAACAGAGGCCCATTTTTGAAACCGCCAGCTCGACAACCCGCGATCCAAAGACTTGATAATTATGGAATGAGCAGTCTGTCCATGCTCTATAAAACATGTGCAAAGAAAACTAATTCGGCAATGCTATATCTTTTTTTTTCCAAAAAAAAGCCTTAGTTTTAAAGCAAAGTAATTTGGTGCAACAGATGTTATTACTATTCTATTATATAACAAACATTATTAATTTCTGGTAAATTTCTATAGTCCACAACTACGCCTCTCATTTTGTATATTGCGGAACAGTCGGTGCTATTTGTAGACCACAGAACATCAGACACCCAATTTTCAGCGCGCCAGCCCGAGAACCCGCGATACAAAAACTGCCTACGTATGCAATGAGGGCTACAAATTTCGTATCTATAAAACTAAAAATCTACTTTATACAAATGCATATTTCGTATGTATAATTTATTTACTAAATATCTACTTTATACAAATACATTGTTCATATGTATAATTTATTTACTAAATATCTACTTTATACAAATACATATTTCGTATGTATAATTTATTTATTTCTAATGACTTTCTATGTCCTAGTTTTAAAAATAACCAATTCGGTAATGCTAAATTTTTTGTGTCCAATAACCATTCAAACATTGATAATTTTTGATATTTTTTCAAGAAGAACTAATTTGGGAATACTATGTTCTGCACGCAAACCACATGTATTTCAACTTTCTAGCCGCCTGCATGTACTAGATCACATTTACTCCCATACCAACCTGGCAGGGACTACGCTGCCATGCAACACTTGTTTTTATGTGTGTTTTTAAGTGGAAAACAACGCACACACCCATCAATTATTCTTATTGAAGGTCCTTGTTTGGTCATGAATTATAGATTTTCTTATCATGGATTATAGTTTAGATTTTTTTTTAATCATGGATTATAATTTTATGTACAAAGTCAAAAATTTTATTTCGTTATGGATTATAGATTTTTTTATCATATATTATAGCTTTCGGTATGAGGTCCAATTATGTTGAATTCATATCAATTTCGTTGCTTTTTCACGATTTTTTTAGTGTTTATTTATTTATTTTATTTTTGTATTTTTTTTTAATTTCTTAAATTTCATTTTTAATTAATGTATCAAGATTGATGTGATTAATATAGCTTTAGTGTGTTATGCAAGTTGTTATTAACAATTACAAATTACTATAGTCAATGATGTGCGGCTTATTAGTGGTGAACGATGAATTTCACCCAGCTCACCAGGGATCCCATCAAGATTTTGGTCCGCTGTGATAAGGCTCAAAGGGTAGACGACCCTAGACTTCCAACCCGGTGGAGGTTGGACGTCTCCCTTGCTGAGTCACAAGTTTCAGATATATCTGACTTGCAGACTGTTAGATATACTCTTGGGTTTAAAGTGGTAGCCGACAGATTTGAACCTAGGCCATGCCCAAGTAATCCCAACATGTTACCGATTTCCCATGCTTGAATTGTTACATTTTATGGTTCCAACCTATTTATAATTTATGTCTAGGGATTAATTTTTGTTGTTTTATTTGAATTTATTTCTTGCCTTGTCATTTCATATGAATTTCTTCCTTCCCTTATATATGTGCATTTGCTTGGTTTATTAGGTTTAAACCTTACTTTCAATATAATACATTGAAAGTCTAGTGCTTAATTTTTGTTGTTTTATTTGAATTTATTTCTTACGTTGTCATTTCATATGAATTTCTTCCTTCCCTTATATATGTGCATTTGCTTGATTTATTAGGTTTAAAGCTTACTTTTAATACATTGAATTTTTCAAAGAACATCTGTAAAATTTTGTGTTGAATCTTTCAAATAACATCTATAAAAATGTTGTGTACCATGTTCTTTAGGTTTATTCTTGCAAGGTACATATAATACCATAACAAAGTTTATTTTTACTTAACTAATCTAACATTGCAAGGAGGCCAAAGGAAGTCATTTACAAAAAACATTAGAAAAACATAAATCAACGAGTCTTGTGGTTTTAGTTTTTCCACATAATGCACATAACCCATTGAACAAAATATGAGTCGAAGGAAAATGTTTTCCATTAGCAAATAAGATTTAACAATGTGACACAAACATTTGTATTTGTGCTAGGCTAAGCTACCGAGTTTCAATCATGTTTCAAAGTAACCAAAGGCTAAACTACCCTTGGATTCTCATGCCTATGGTGTTAGTAATTGTCTAGGATGAGTTGTTGCTTGATTCTTCTCCTAAGGGTGAGAGTGATTATTCTGACTAAACTATCATTAAATT
Organism: Picea engelmannii; assembly: GCA_009831015.1. Lineage (NCBI taxonomy): Eukaryota > Viridiplantae > Streptophyta > Pinopsida > Pinales > Pinaceae > Picea > Picea engelmannii. The sequence continues at coordinate 198,000 of ML801744.1, forward strand.
CACATGCATTAAGGTGATAGTAATTACTTAAGCTAAGTTACCTATATTCCTTAGTTTCCTACTTTCAAGTATGTTCTTCTCTACTTTGAATATTATTGTCATGGTACTAAAGATACTGAATTTCATTGTTGTGATCGTGATTATTATCATCAATAGATAAATAAGGCCACTGACCTTACAATATAGAGTCCAAAAACAAGGATGACTAAGTCTTTTCTTATTGAATAATAACATAATAGATCTATTCCGTAGAAAAGATACCAAAATTGCAAAGGCATGTAGATTACACATTGTAACATGAATTGGTTGCATGCTTATCTCATTATACAAAGATATGACAATATAACTAGACATAACAAGAAAAAATGGAAAAATAATGAAAATATTTTGAAGTGCACTTGTCATTGTGGGTATTGACATTCTCAAATAGATAGATTTGATAGCTTTTATTTTCTTTGGGTTCAAAAATATACTCATAGCTAGCATAAGCAATAAATAAAGCCAATGATATCTTAATATATAGCCCACAAACAATGATACCCAACTCCTCTTTTTCTTGTATATTAATATAATATATCTATATCTCCTAAAAGATACCAAAATTGGAAAGGCACATACAATACACACTATACTATGAATTTACTACATGCTCTTCTCATTTTATAGAGTTATGGCAATATAACTATATATAATAGGAAAATTTTGAAAAATAATTAAAAGAGTTTAGAACCATTTATACGATTTTCTTTTTCCCCTTCAATATATGTATTTGCTTTCCTGGATGGGTTGGTGAAAGGTGGGGCTTGGACCTCACACGTGGTGAGCCCGACTACCACCTCATGAAGTAATCAACTCTCATAGATAAATGTTGTCCAGATGGGCATGTTAGTACATGGACAATCAATAGAGGGAGGAATACTATCTCCCTCCCCCCCGCAAACATGATGAAAGTTCTAGAAGAGAGGACATACAAACAATACAAAAATGATGTTTGGAGGCAGACAATGGGTAATGGTAACTGAAAACTTGGATTTTCCATGTGGGCAGTGCTCTTAGGCCATATCAAAACATTAAGGTACCAATTGAGATGAATGAGGGTGTGACCATGGAAACAAATAGAGTTAGATGTTATAAACAGAGCAAGAAGGCTTATTGGATCATTTATCCAGGGAAATTGGCCTCAAATCCTAGTCTGGTGCATGCTCTATTCACCGAGGAAATTCAATGGGTCCCAACTCTGTCTTTGAGTCATAACATTTTTTGTGGGTGCTTCCCATCTTGGGTAGTCTGTTGATGCTCCTTTCAGTAGATGAGCTTTCAGAGGGGAGCGATGGAGTTTATGGAAGCAGGTCCTGTAATCCATTTTCTATAGTAGAGAATAAGGTTGTCTTTGTGGTGCTAGCAAGAATGTTGTGGGATTGGAATGGTACAGAGGAAAGCCTCTATCCTTGGAGCATTGTTTGCAGGTGGTGTAGTTCCCTCATCATTTCTGGTGTTGAGGTAATTAATAGAGCTTCTACCTTTTTNTGTCTTACAGCCCCTCAGAGGGCCAAGGAACTATTAGCGAGGAGATAGGGTGGTTGGGAGATTCTTGTGAGTCTTTTCTTCAAGGTGGTTGAAGTCGAGCTTGAGTGGACTATGCTACACAAAAGTGGTGATTATATGGAATTTTTAAGAGAATGCATGCCTCCTTGGAGCTCCACCCAACTACACCATAGAAGTAGAGAAGTCCTAGGTGTTAAAGTCCCGCACCCCGAGGGATTCAAATTCCTTTTGGAGGCCCTCTCCCAGTGAAACAAAGCATTTGGAGAATTGTTTATAGAAAGGGGAACCTGTATCTGCAACATCCTCATTGATTTTTCGATGGCATACAATAATGTTTTTGACTGGCTTGAATCGAGCAGATGAGGAGTCAAGAGGAGCTCAGAGTACACCGATGCAAAGAAAGGTAAAGCCAAGGTCCCAGGGAACATGGCCAAAAAGCGTAATTGAGCAAGATAAACAAATCTACTACTAGAGTATCCCCCTTGAATCCCAGAAAAAATGGAGGAGTTAGTAAGTAGAGTGAGGTAGAGGAGAAAGTAGACCCCAAAGCATATAATTAAGAAACAATTTCAAGAATGGGTAAAGGATACATGTTTCACAAGATCCAAAGACACTAAAGTCTTCGTGGCTATGGAATTTTATTGTCTTGTTAAGACTCTTGTTCCCCTCTCAATGGAAGACAAAGACCATAAGCAAGCAATGTCACTGGACATAATCGAGAGATTGGAAGCCAAGTTTACTGTTATGTGAAGAGTGGCCTTTGGAATCAATTTCAAGGTGACGGATTGGAACCCAGACAATGAAGAGGAAACAATGGATGTTATAGGCACTTCAGGTTGCTAGGGAACCAACACCAATTCAATCAAAATTGAGATGATGATAACAAAGGTAAGGGACATGAGCATGAGATATTTAAGGAAGCAGGTCCGGTCAGGCCACCTCAGAATTATCAAAACAATCAATGATGATATCCTAGGGTTCTCTAGTACATTTCTATGTTTTTATAGTCTTAAAGGGCCCTCTAGATAACCTTATAATACAATAGTCTGCCAATTAATTTCTCATACATGCTATTACTATTATACAAGAACTGTTTAAGCTTTGGTTTCCTTTTTGGTAGAGCTCACACAGACATCATGCTCCCTCTGCAAAGAGAAAAACCTCTTTCTTATATGTTGTTGGGGAAAAACAAGCCCAAATTTTGGTTAGAAAGACATCTTTTAGGTGACCTATGGGAGCCCTCTGTTTTCTCGGCATTTGCTAACTGATTTATGTTGACTTGGGGGCCACTGCTCTCTCTTAACCCTCGATAAATTAGGGCACGCCTAAGAATTCTAACCAAAGATGGTTATTTTTTGCATTCGATTGCTTTTCCTTTAGAGGACTACTTTTTTAGTTCTATATAGGTGGCTCACAGGAGATGAAGGCACTGATAGTAGTGAAACTTTGAACCTTTGAGCTATCGAATATTTTGAGCTTTGGACCTTCGAATTGGTTTAAAGGGAGCCTCGATTGCAAAATCAAGGTTGGTTATTTGTAGTTATATTCTTCCTACTAAAGTTTTTTAATGAAAATCACTATAGTCATTAAATCAAATTAAATATCGTGTTAATTATTAAAATGTGTTGTATAATTTTTTTTAATGAGTTGGAATTCCATGCACTATGAGTGGGAAGCCACTTGAAAGAGTTTCAATGTTCCAATGGAAAGCCATGCTATTGCTATTGTGCTAATCAATATCACCGCGCAATTTTTTTAGAATTTGATGAATTAATTTCTTAATCATATTTTTATTATCAATAAAAATGAGAAGTTACCTAAAAATGTTCCGCTAAGTAATAATAATTGCGATACAAAATATTTATATATTTATGACATAAGACAATTTATTAAATATTTTGTTTATATTTTTAGCTAAGTATTTTTCACTTTTCCCCAAATTTCTTGAATTTATTATGAAAATCTCATATCTATAAAAACTGGAGCAAAACAAGATTGGAATTAAAATATCATAGGCGGTTAGCACAGAATGCTCATCTTTATTTCTTTGGATAAAAGTATTTGTTAAATAATTAAATATAATTTTATATTAAATAGTTAAAATATTTTATTAAAATATTTGCTTGAGTATTGACATCATTAAACGTAAAAATGCATTTTTTCCTGTTAAAATATTATATATATTTTTTATGTGTGCAAGTGGAAAAGAGCACACACCCATCAAGTGTCATTGAAAGTCAATGTAATGATTTATAATTTGCACCTATTCTATGACTTTATTATATATATTTGAACTAGTCAGCCCGAGAACCCGCGATCTAAAAATTGGTTAAGTATGCAATGAGGGCTCCCTGCATCCTCTATAAAATCTCTTCCCCATACTTTATAAAAGTAGAAATTTCGTATGTATAAAACTAAATATCTACTTTATACAAGTACATATTTCGTATGTATAATTTTTTTGTTTGTGATGAATTTCTATAGTCCGCAACTGCACTAACATCAGAGGCCCAATTTCTGTATTGCGGAAATGTCGCTGCTTTTTTTATATCGCCAGCCTGACAACCCGCGATCCATTACAAAAGTACATATTTCCTATGTATAAAAGTATTTCAATGTATTTCAACTTTCTAGCCATGTGTCTGTACTATGTCGCATTTACTCCCATCCCAACCTGGCAGGGACTCCGCTGCCATGCAACCTTGTTCTTAGTGAAAGTCTTTGTTTCATCGTGAGTTATAGATTTTCTTATCATGGATTATAGTTTAGATTTTTTTTTATCATGGATTAGAATACAAGTCGAAATTTATATTTACTTATGGATTATAATACAAGTCAAAAAATTTATTGACGTACGGATTATAGAATTTTTTATTATCATATATTATAGTTTTTGGTATCAGGCAAATTATGTTTAATTCTTATTGGTCTGTGGCTGAGGGGATCACACACAGCCTAGATCGCACCAACTCTTAACATGGCTGAATTTGAGGTGTCCCAAGAGGTTTTGAATCGATGACTTCACTTACAGAGTGCCTTGACAATGCACTCCCTCACCGACTGCTTTACACCATGGGGACATGTTGAATTCATATTAATTTCATTGTTTTTTCACAATTTTTTAAATTTTATTTTGTATTATATATATATATATATATATATATATATATATACATATTTATTTTAAATTTCTTAAATTTCATTTTTAATTAACGTATCAAGATCGATGTGATTAAATAACTTTAGTGTGTTATGCAAGTTGTTATTAACAACTACAAATTACTATTAGCAAATATATTATTGTGATTAATATAACTTAAGTGTGTTATGATATAGATAATTGAAGGGGGAGCTGCGGCTAGGGTTTCCCTGGCCGCAGACCCCTCGTTGCTTCTCGCCTACGGCCCGGGTGAGGTATCTCTTGTGGCCTCCTCCGCTCTGAAGACTCTTCTTCCCCAATGTTACTCTTTTTTTTAGGGTCACTTCTACCGGTTTTTCCGATGCAAGGCGAAACCTTTCTCCCCGACGTATGTTCCTCGTGCAAGGCTCGGGCTCCTTCTGGTGGTTGGCGGCGAATAAGAGCTTCTAGTAGCCTCTCTCCGGGTGATGGTACGTCTTCTCCCTGGACCTTACACCTGCTCAGATAGTGTTGTGTGCCCGGATCCGTCCCTCTATCGAGTGGTTCTGCGTTCGCAGTGGTTGCTTCTTCTGCGTCGGGAGGCAGTTTGTTGTTGGGTGCATCTTTGGGGGCGCTGCTCAGGCTCCTTTTCCCTGTTCTGTAGTTTCGTGGTGAGGTTGGCAGCTCCAGATTTGTTGTTTTGAGGTGAGGATGGAAATTCTTCTTTCGTGGGAATGTGGATCTGGGGTTGGATCCTGGGGTGGTTTTTGCCACTTTTTCGGCTTATGGTATGCGGTTCTTCTCTCGGGTTACTTTGGTTGTTCAGGGTTTGATGTATGCTCACTTTCGACTCCTATTGGTGGCTATCGATGTCTCCTCTCCTCCATTTGTCATGGGTAGTGCTAGAGCTTTGAGGTCATATCTTGGGTGTGCGGTGTTTGTTTTCCTAAGTAGCACTTAGAGGTCCTGTTGATGGGGCGTGCAGTTTCTGGTCTCATGTTGGACGAGGTCTCCATCGATGTTGATGCCTTCTGGTATTGTTGTTTTGAGGTTTGCATACCTCTCTGACATGGTCCTTCCGATCACTCAGGTTTGTTTGGGATTTCGTATTTTCCTTCCGATCTCCAGGGTTCGTTTGGTTTTCCTGTTTTGGAGTATTTTTCTTTGACAAGATCTCTTGTACCGAGTATTCAACCTTTTAGGGGTTTCTATAAACTCCAGTATATTCTTCTTTTTGGCTCTTCAACTAGTTACTTTGTGTCCCTTTGGGATTTTCTACCCAATATTGGGTGGTGCTATTAGCACCTACATAATGTAATTCAGTTCTCTTTGGATGAATAGAGTTACATTTTTTTTCCGAGGAAATTATTTTTTTACTGTGTTATGCAAGTTACTATTAACGACTGCAAATTACTATTAGCAAATATTGTTCGAAATTTTATTGTTTGTAAGAATAGGTAGATTGGAATTGTTACATTTTATGGTTCCAACCTATTTATAATTTATGTG
>ML801744.1:205272-218922 GCA_009831015.1 Picea engelmannii
GCCCTTTTACAATAAACAGGAATGCCAAAAGTCCTAAACATCCAAAAACCTAACCCTGGGAGATGAAGCGCTAAAAGTCATGTGGGCCCCGTTTGGGTAAGTTGGTGCATCAACTTCCCGGGGTCGTAACTTTTGCATACGATGTCCGTTTTAGGCGTATGATAGCTCGTTGGAAAGATCTATCCGAGGCCTACAATGCCCGAGACAAAATGGCATCGTTAGAATATATTTTGCAACAGAAACATACCAAAAAAAACATCGTTTAGGGCCTCAAAATGGCCCCGGAAGTTCAGGACCCGAAAAACTGCTAAAAATAGTAAATTGCCAAAATGACCAGAAAACTATTTTGAGCCATTTGGAAAAGGTGGGTGGCCCCCACTATCCACCTGGATCAATCAATCAATAAATAAGGCTAATGACCTTACAATATAGAGTTCAGAAACAAGGATGGATAAGTCTTTTCTTCTTGCATAATAGCATAATATATCTATTCCCTAGAAAAGATACCAAAATTTTAAAGGCAAGTACATTACACATTGTACTATGAATTGGTTGCATGCTCATCTCATTATACAAAGATATGACAATATAACTAGACATAACAAGAAAAAATGGAAAAATAATGAAAATATTTTGAAGTGCACTTGTCAATGTGGGCATCGACATTCTCAAATAGATAGATTTGATAGCTTTTATTTTCTCTAGGTTCAAAATTATACTCATACCTAGCATAAGCAATAAATAAAGCCAATGACCTCTGAATATAGAGTCCACAAACAATGATACCCAACTCTCTTTTTCTTGTATATTAATATAATATATCTATTCCCCCTAAAAGATACGAAAATTGGAAAGGCACATACAATACACACTATACTCTGAATTTACTACATGCTCTTCGCATTTTATAGAGTTATGGCCATATAATTAGACATAATAGGAAAATATTGAAAATTAATTAAAAGAGTTTGGAACCAATTATATGAATTTCTTCCTTCCCTTCAATATATGTATTTGCTTTCTCGGATGGGGTGGTGATAGGTGGGGCTTGGACCTCACACGCGGTGAGCCTCACTGCCACTTCACGAAGTAATGATCCCTCACAAACAAATGTTGTCCAGATGGGGATGTTAGTATAGGGACAATTGATAGAGGGAGGAATACCACCTCCCTTCCCCCCACAAACATGATGAAGGTTATAGAAGGGAGGACATACATGCGGTACACAAATGATGTTTGGAGGTAGACAATGGGTAATGGTAACCACAAACTTGGATTTTCCAGGTGGGTAGTGCTCTTAGGTCGTATCAAAACATTAAGGCACCAATTGAGATGAATGAGGGTGTGATCATGGCAACAAATAGATCTAGATGTTATAAACAGAGCATGAAGGCTTGTTGGATCATTTCTCCAAGGAACTTGGGCTCAAATCCTGGTCTCATGCCTGCTCTATTCACTGAGGAAATTCAGTGGGTCCTAGCTCTATCTTTGAGCCATAACATTTTTTGTGGGTGCTTCCCCTCTTGGGTAGTATGTTGATGCTGCTTTCTGTAGAGGAGATTTCAGAGGGGAGCGATGGAGTTTGTGGAAGTGGGTCTTGTAAGCCCTTTTCTATAGTAGAGAAGAAGGTTGTCTTTGTGGTGCTAGCCAGACTGTTATGGGATTGGAATGGTATAGAGGAAATCCTCTATCCTTGGAGCATTGTTTGCGGGTGGTGTAGTTCCCTCATCGTTTATGGTGTTGAGGTAATTCATAGAGCCTCTACGTTTTTATTTATCCAAGCTCCCCCCCTAAGTGTTTATTCTATCAAGAGTTGTCTTATAGCCCCTCAGAGGGTCGAGGAACTGTCAAAGAGGATCTCGGGGGATTGGGAGATTCTTGTGAGTCTTTTCTTCAAGGTGGTTGAAGTCGGGCTTGAGTGGACTATGTTGCACAAAAGTGGTGATTATCTGGACTTTCTAAGAGAAGGAGGGCCTTGTTGGAGCTCCACCCAACTACACCATAGTAGTAGAGAAGTTCCAGGTGTTAAAGTCTCGTACCTCGAGGTATCCCAATTCCTTTTGGAGGCCCTCTCTTAGTGAAACAAAGAATTTGGAGAATTGTTTACAAAAAGGGGAACTTGTATCTACAACACCCTCATTGATATTTCGATGGCATACAATAATGATTTTGACTGGCCTGAATCGAGTAGACAAGGAGCCAAGAGAAAAGGAGCTAAGAGTACACCAATGAAAAGAAAGGTAAACCCAAGGTCTCAGGGAACAAGGGTAGAACAAGCAATTGAGTAAGATAAACACATATACTACTAGAGTATCCCCTTTGAAACCCAACAAAAAATGGAGGAGCTAGTAAGCAGAGTGAGGTAGAGGAGAAAGCATACCCCAAAACACATAGTTAAAAAGCAATTTCAAGAATGGGTAAAGGATACTGGTTTCACAAGATCCAAAGACACTAAAGTCTTCAAGGCTATTGAATTTTATTGGCTAATTAAGACTCTTGTTCCCCTTTCAATGGAAGACAAGGATGATAAGCAAGCAACGTCACTGGACATAATTGAGAGATTGGAAGCCAAGTTTATTGTTATGTCAAGAGTGGCCTTTGGAATCAATTTCAAGGTGACAGACCGGAACCTAGACAACGAAGAGGAAATAATGGATGTTATAGGCACTTCAGGCTTCTAGGGAACCAACACCAATCCGATCAACATTGATGATGATGATAACAAGAGTAAGGCACATGAGCATGAGATATTTAAGGAAGAAGTTCCGATCAAGCCACTTCATAATTAGCAAAACAATCAATCATGATATCCCAGGTTTCTCTAGTAAATTTCTATGTTTTTACAGTCTTAAAGGGCCCTCTAGATAGCCTTATAATACAACAATCTGCCAATGAATTTCTCATACATGTTATTAGTATTATATGAGAACTGTTTGAGCTTTGGTTTCCTTTTCGGTAGAGCTCACACAAACACCATGCTCCCTCTACAAAGAGAAAAACCTTTTTCTTATATGTTGTTGGGGAAAAATAAGCCCAAATTTTGGTTAGAAAGACATCTTTTAGGTGACCAATGGGAGCCCTCTGTTTTCTCGACATTTTCTAACTGATTTATGTTGACTTAGGGGCCACTGCTCTCTCTTAACCCTTGAGAAATTAGGGTGCGTCTAAGAATTCTAATCAAAGATGGTTATTTTTTGCATTTAATTGATTTTCCTTTCAAGGACTACTTTTTTAGTTCTATGTAGGTGGCTCACATGAGATGAAGGTACTGATAGTAGTGAAACTTTGAACCTTTGAGCTATCAAATCTTTTGAGCTTTAGACCTTCAAATTGGTTTAAAGGAAGTCTCGATTGCAAAATCAAAATTGGCTAGAGATAGTTATATTCTTCTACTAAAGTTTTTTTTAATAAAAATTACTATAATCATTAAATCAAATCAAATATAATGTTAATTATTAAAAAGTGTTGTATAATTCTTTTTAATGAGTTAGAATTCCATGCACTATGAGTTGGAAGCCACCTAAAAGAGTTTCAATGTTCCAATGGAAAGCCATGCTATTGCTATTGTGCTAATCAATATCACCGTACAATTTTTTTAGAATTTGATGAATTAATTTCTTAATCATATTTTTATTATCAATAAAAATGAGAAGTTACCTAAAGATGTTCCGCTAAGTAATGATAATTGCGATCCAAAATATTTATATATTTATGACATCTCTTATTTTACTTATATTGAAAAGACAATTTATTAAATATTTTGTTTATATTTTTAGCTAAGTATTTTTCACTTTTCCCCAAATTCCTTGAATTTATTATGAAAATCTCATATCTATAAAAACTGGAGCAAAAGAAGATTGGAATTAAAATGTCATAGGCGGTTAACACAGAATGCTCATCTTTATTTCTTTTGATAAAAGTATTTGTTAAATAGTTAAATATAATTTTATATTAAATAGTTAAAATATTTTATTAAAATATTTGCTTAAGTATTGACATCATTAAACGTAAAAATGCATTTTTTCCTGTTAAAATATTATATTTTGTTTTTATTTGTGCAAGTGGAAAAGAGCACACACCCATCAAGTGTCATTGAAAGTCAAGGTAATGATTTATAATTTGCACCTATTCTATCATGACGCTACTTATAGTAAAGAATTAAGGTTTAGATTTTGATGACTTTGAGTACCCTTGATCATGGCATATAAATGCTCTTTTTCTAAAAGAAGTTACGAATCCTACGCCACAACTTTCACCAACTTTATTAGTCTTTGTTTCGTCTTGGGCTATACTTTTCTTGTTATGGATTATGGTTTTTGTTATGAAGTCAAATTACTTTGAATTCTTATTAATTTCATTACTTTTTCATAATTCTTTTCAATTTTATTTTTCATAAGTCAACACCTTTGAACCTATGCCATTGGCTTTGAGCGAGATGTTTTAACGTTACCCTAATATATCTCCCATGTCATATTCACTACATTTCTTGTCTCATGCCAAAAAGTAGTGGTTTAAGCATCAAAGACCGAAGACAGAGCATTCTGGAAAAGTAATTACTTGAGCTGGTTGTGGTGCAGAGTTGCTTCTAGGGTTTGATGTGCCCAAGGGAGGCAATATGTTGCCACTATGAGAAACCGATGTAAGGATCATTCCTTTATTAGTTATATTGCTCCAAGAGATGTCTATCTTGTGTGTTTACTTGCTAAATAACTTAGAACATGTTATTTAGTCAATGGATACTTGACCGACCGAGAGTTTTGTGCATTTGTGCAAGAAATATATGTGGCTCCTTTTCAATGATTCATGGACATCTCTTAGCCTTAGAATCAACTAGCCTTGTATGCAATTTTCTCTATACAAACTTGCTTAATACAATTGACAAATGCCCTTGCAATAATTACACATTAATTTCAAACGATTGATGACACATTATATGAACTAATTCACATGTCTTTTTAGTAATGAGTGACCATTTTAACGCAGAACAATACTCATCACACAATCAACATGAGTTAGCTTAAATTGTATTTTCTAAAATAAGTTGTGCTCAACCAGAAATATCAACATGAAAAAACGTACATACATGTAAAATCTTCTTTCCAATTCTACATGTAAAGTTGTATAGCCTCTATAACACAATGTTTTGTAGCATCTTTGCCTCCGCACATGTCCTACTTAACACACCATCTCTCCCCCCTACAGTGGACATAGAGTTTGGATTTTCAATAGCACAAGAAAAGGCTCAACCAACCAATCATATATTGTAGGAACCTCGTAACAACAACAACAACAATAATAATAATAGAATTGCAAGCTTTCAATACTTGTATCCTAACAATACAATGACATAAATATACTAGAGGAAGGACTTTATTTCTCAAAGAAAACATTAAATATACTAGTCATGCCATTGTAACGAGTAATGAAAATTTCTCATTGCTTAAGATGTAACTTTGACTATATCGAAGCCATCTATTTTTGTTGAGAGCATAAGTCTTACACCTATCATCGCTGCTAGAACCATCGTTAAGAAAAATGCCTTTTCTTTTTTAATCTTTTCCAACAAAAATATCACATTCAATTCAAGGTTGTTATCAATTGGGAAATCCTACCATTATGGAGATTATAAGATCAACCAAATTAGTAATTGTTTTGTGTTAGAAGGAGGATTGACCTTAGAGTCTCATAGGCAACCAAACAAAACGCGGGTTAAAAAAGGCCAAACCTAGATTCTTTGATTAGTGTCAAGAACCTTTAATAGTTTGTGTTCCACAACAATGCATGTGAAATCCTAAGTGGTTCTTCATTTACTAAAAGAGGTAGACCAAAATCAGGGTATAAAATTCCAAAATGACATTGAGAGCTACATGATTCATATGTATGTTCACAAAGAAGGGAACTCCCACACAAGCAATTAAAGTCATTAGATTTGGGGATAGAGAAAGAAAGAGAGAAATATATTGTGTCGATGATGTTTCTTGTGTGGTTTATGAATGTAGAAAGAACCTTCTAGGTAGTTGGACATAGAGGTCGTTGGAGAGCCTTATCTGTGCGTGGATAGAGAGGAAACTTGAGTCGATGCTAGTGGATGTTTGTTACATGGTTATATCAAATATTAGCTGTGTCTGATTAATATCACTTTGTAGAATCTTTGTCTCCACCAACTATACAAAGATAAAAACTCTCTATTACAAAAAAATATGAAAAATTCCCATTTGTTCTATAAATGGAAGTTAGGGAATTTTACAAGGGAGAATTCATTGATTCAAACCACTCCATGGAGTTACGAAGTGGATGCAAGAAATGACAACTTTCATAAATTCAAAATGCATGTGGCCACTATCTTGTACGTCATCCCTAACTCTCATTCTTTGGTCTCGATACATATTTTCCTCTTGTTCCACCTTTCCCATGATACTGTAGTAGCGTCCCTTTTATAGCCTTTATGAAAAGGTGTTGTGATCTATAGAGAGAAGAACAAAAAACTAGTGGATTTGAATAGGCTTGACATATATATATTGATGAATTAGTTAGGCATTTATGTTGTTTTACTACAACAACAAATGCTTTAACTAGAGAGAAATTAAAGAATAATGAAAATTGAGTTTTCACCAACAAGTGCGATGGGCATCGTGGTGGTAATAAAAGCATCTTCCTATTTCTAAAGACAATATTTGAAAATCCCATTTGACAAAACTTTGGTGCGTGTAATTGCTAGTTTTAAAAAATGTTTCTTTCTTTAAGTCATCTCTAGGCTAAAACAACAAGGCAAAAATGACAATGATCTATGAAAACTGAGCCTTTATAGGTGTCGCTTCCGAGCTAACACAAAAAGATGGTGTCAACTTCATGAATAAGCTAAAATGTCATGCATAACATCACATCCTCTTATCAAATGTCACATTGGCCTACTCTACTATGAAGTAACAATGAACATTTCAATTTTAATTATTTTTGATGTAACATCACACTCTACCATATCTATTTCTTATGAGTATGATTCCTATGGGAAACTTCAAAGTGGCCCACGCATGGCCAAATGGAGAAGTTGTCTAATCTACTAAATCAAATAAATTCATAACCCAAAAAACATCACTGTTTCATTATTGAAATAATGGTCCTCAACTGGTCACCAATTCAATCCACTTGGGTTCCTTTGTGGCACATCAATACTCAAATATGTCAAATCATGGAAAAATAATAATAATAATTTATGTGCTTTTAGAAGATTTTTCCAAAACATTGAAGTGATATGTTATTTGTTTTTAATATATATACATATATAATATTCGTACTATTATAAAATATTTTTTAACTCTATGATCAAGCTACTTAATTAACTTCATATGCCATTAGAGGATGCATAATTTTCGCCCTAGTAAAACTCTAATTATTCTCAAAATTTTCTTCATGATCCTTTTACTATAAGATTACGGTGCTCAATTTTATTCCATATCCAACTAAGTACATGATATTGTCGACCTAAACTAAGTTGACCTTATATCTTAAAAGTATTAATAATGTTATTAATTAAAACTTTGAGAAAGCAAAGGGATTGAAACTTGAAAGAATGAGTGGCAATAATCTATAGAGTTGGGTGGCCTTGAAAGACGATAATGTGCACTATGAATATTTTTTGAGCACTCTGCAACTAGGTTTAAGGTTTTTAGCCGCACTGTCACAACTCTTGCCCCGTTGGGGCTCATGACTCTGAAGGAAGGAGGGCCGAATGATGCCTCTTACAGCCAGGCTACCGCGAATGGAAGCTATGGAGAAGGATTAAAACGACCGACCTTTGAGCCCCCGCCAGATCTGCGCTCAAAGCTTTTGACGGAAGGGACCTTTAAGGATCGGGAGATGGATATTGATCCAGAGAACACGACTACATCTGCTACAACGTCAACTCCATGGCTGCCAGGCAAATGCATCCCACAAGCGCCACAGGCCCTGAAATACATCATTAGCTCACCACGCATAGAAGAACAAAAGCAATATATGAGAGACTACGCCCTAGTAGGAAAATTCCTAGGGCTTTGGCCTTCAGAGTGGGATCTGATCAAATGGATACAATATTGGTGGAAGCCAAAAGGACACTATGAATTGCAACTGGATTCCAAGGGTTTATTCACAATCATATTGCACAACCTCGAGGACTGCAATCACATTTTTGATGGAGGGCCTTATTTCTACAACTCAGCCGGACTCTTCTTAAGATTCTGGACCGAGAAGTTCAGCCCTGAAAAGGAAGATTTCGTGCATGCACCAGTATGGATTAGACTATACTCTCTCCCCCATGAATTATGGCTGGAAGAGGTCTTGGCTGGTATAGGTAACACCATTGGAATATATGTTAAGTCTTTAGAGGCCACCAAGCAGAGGCGATACACCACCTATGCGCACATATGCGTATACCTGAACATAGCCAAGCCGCTCCCGGGATCCATAATTCTCGAATACCATGATGAGGATTGGACCCAAACCATCGACCTCGAACACATTCTGTTCAGATGCAGGAAATGTCATGAGCACAGATATCTCTTCAGAGAATGCCCCCTCAATGCTGCTCACAAAGAAGGGAACCCAGAAGGCGGCAAAGATAAGGATGGTTTTGCTCAATTAGCAGGAAAAAGAAGACAAGGAGGACGGAAGCAGCCAGCCCAAGTAAGTAAGGATCCTTCCACTAGTAATAAATATGCAATACTACAGGATCAACCAGAGAATCCATCAACCTTCACAAACCCCAATGAACTCCACGCGGATAACCTTCCCCAATCTATGAGCCCAGGGAAAGAACGATCATTACAGGAGAAGGAATCAGATCACTCATCTCTAAACCTTCTATCGGCCAGCAAGACCATCTGGAGATAGAGGATGGTGATGCTGAAATAGAGCTAGAAGAGAAAGAACTAGCTGGGGTGGATCTGGAGCACCTCGAACACGCCTATAGACACCAAAAACTGTACACCATACCTAGGGATCAATTACGGAAGGTGCACAAGGTCTTCCTTAACTCCTCAGCTGGATCCACAACTCAATCCAGCAAGGGCCTGGGAATACAGGGCAATCAGTCAAAGAGTCAGAGCAAAACTCAGAAAGATGAAAAAAAGAGAGGAAGGAAGTCTATCGATAAGCTTATACAAGAAATAGGCCACTTCATGGTGAACTCCGGGCAAATCCACCTTATCTCGGACAACTTTCCTCCTCTCCCCACCCCCCCATCATCATGAAGATTATCTCCTGGAATATAAGAGGCCTTAATGGATGTAGCAAGCAAAAAATGCTACGAGATCTGATCTTTGCGGAAAAACCAGACATATTATTATTACAGGAAACAAAGTGTACAACTGAAGATATTGACAGGTTAGTCCCTTACTGTTGGAAGCAAGGGGAAGCAATTTCTACCGTAGCCACATGCACAGTTGGAGGATTAGCTATCCTCTGGAACACCAACTCAATGCTTATGGAAAACTTTGTCACTACCAAGTGGTCCATCACTGTAGACTATAGGCTTATTGGCTCTAATAAGCCTGGACACCTGACCAATGTCTACGGGCCGGCCAACCCAAGGGATAAGCAAGCCTTTCTCAGGAACCTGGAGTACCTATCCACCTTAACTAGGCACAACAGATGGATTGTCTACGGAGATTACAATCTCATACGCAGTCCAGAGGAAAAAAAAGGGGGATCAAGACGCCTGGATCAGGACTCCATTAACTTCAATAGCCTCATTGATAACCTCAACCTCATCGACCTGGAAGCCATTAATGGCATCCATACCTGGACAAATAGAAGAACCAGATCACATCAAATCGCCTGCAAACTAGATCAATTCCTCATCTCTGACTCCCTTATCCTGGAAGGAACAGCTCTGGAAGCAAGCATTCTGAATTTCCCTGGTTCGGATCACTGGCCCATTCAGCTATGGTTGGACGTGCCAGCCACTCCAAGGAAAAAACCTTTCAGGTTTGAACAGTTTTGGCTCAACCACCTAGATTTCCAAGCAAAGATCCAGGATTGGTGGAGGGAGGCAGAGGTCCCTCGTGGCTCCAAGATGTACAAATTTTAGCAAAAGTTAAAGAACCTCAAGCAAATACTCAAACTCTGGAATAAGCAAACCTTTGGCAATATCTCCGATTCCCAAAAGCAGCTGTCAGAACAAATGGGTGTGATTCAAAATCAGATCCGTCTATAAGGGCTAACGGACGAGCTTAAAACCCAGGAAGCAAAAGTAAATCAATAGCTGGAGGCTAGAAAAGGACAAGAAGAGATTCTATGGAAACAAAAATCTCGCATACAGTGGCTCAAGGAGGGGGACCGAAACACCAAATTCTTTCACAGAATTTCCATTCACCGCCATCATACTAATAGAATTACGCAATTAACTTCCACCAATGGTGAGCCCATTTATTCCCATGAAGACCTGGAGACGACATTGATAGACTATTACAAAGATCTCCTCTCGGAACCACTCTCGGATAGATCTGAGGCCATAGCTAAGGTCACGCAGCATGTGCCCTCCCTTGTCACTCTGGAGCAAAAATCAGCTCTGCTCCAGCCTATTACAATTGAGGAGGTGGATCAAGCACTTCATGACACCCCCAAGTGCAAGGCTCCTAGCCCCGATGGCTTCACCAGTGATTTTCTCCACCATTGTTGGCAGATGATTAGGGTAGAGGTGTGGGAAATCATTGAAGATTCTTGATCCATAGGACAAGTCCTTCAGGCTCTCAATGCAACTTTCCTTACCCTCATCCCCAAAGAGGGGCAGGCTCACCATCCTAAGTAGTTCAGACCCATAGCCCTCTGCAACGTCATCTACAGACTTCTAACGAAAGTGATCGTACGAAGACTCAAGCCCATCCTACCAATGATTATCTCTCCGGAGCAATTGGGCTATGTTGAAGGCAGACAAATCCTGGACAACGTTATCCTCGCTCATGAAGTGATCCACTCTTTGCAGAAGACCAGAACGCCAGGTATGCTCCTTAAACTACACCTTTCTAAAGCCTTCGATAAGATAAGCTGGGACTATATGCAGGAAATGCTCCTTGCCTTTGGTTTCGATGGGCTCTGGGTGACTTGGATTCTGAATCTAACCTCCTCGGCTTTTTTTTCCATCCTTATCAATGGAGTTCCTTCTCGCCCCTTCTGCCCTTCTAGAGGAATTAGATAAGGAGACCCTCTTTCCCCTTTCCTCTTCATCATTATGGCCGAGGGTCTTCGCCGCTCCATTCACGCAGTCGTTGCAAGTAACTTGCTGACAGGTCTACCTCTGCATGGTATCTCCCCCCCTATCTCGCATAGCCAATTTGTGGACGACACACTACTGATGGGTACCCCTACAACACGCGAAGCCAACTCCCTCCTCTCGATCCTCCAAACCTTCTCTGAAGCCTCAGGGATGGATTGTAACAAAGATAAGTCCCAAATCTTCTTCTTCAATACGCCCCCTCCGATTCAATGCCATGTCTCTGATATCTTGGGTTTCAACCGAAGCTCCCTTCCGTCCAAATACCTTGGCATCCCCCTGATTGATAATGCCCTCAGGAACTCCTCTTGGGAACAACTCCTTTCCTCTTTTACCAAAAGGCTATCTTCTTGGACCTTCAGAGTCCTAAACCTTCCCAGTTGTCTCATTCTCCTTCAAGTGGTTCTTCAAGCCCTTCCCATCTACACCTTTTCGGCGCTTACCGCCCCAAAGTTTGTCCTCACAACCATAAAAATCTTACAGAGGAACTTCCTCTGGCAAGGCCTCAACATAGGGAAAAAAATAGCGCTGATCAGCTGGGACAAACTCTGCCAACCCAAAGTACAGTGAGGCCTTGGATTACGGGACCCCTCCATCATGAATAAAGTCCTTAGCGCCAAGATCTGGTGGCGCTGGCTAAAAAATCCCAAGGATCTCTGGGCAAGGCTTTGGAGAAGGAAATATGCACCAGATGTGGTGGAAAAGAACTTAATATGATGGAATGGAGACAACCCAGGATCCTTAATATGGGCAGTGGCTAAGCAGAATAGACATCTGGTAACCCGACATGCCTTCTAGGAAATTCGAAATGGGAAAATAGCCCTCTTCTGGAAAGATTCCTGGCAGCAATGGCCAATTTTGGACCACGAGGATTGGGCCGAGCATATCAACACCCAAGCTGCACATGCGGGCCTGACAAAAGTCATTGATTACTGGCAAGACAATCCCCCAGAAGACACATGGCGGCGCTGGCACGTAAACAGGGAACGCCTGAACCTGGAAGCGCACGTGGAACTGAGACCCTGGCAGGATGAAATGTCCAAAAGGAAAATCCCCAAACTCATAGGAGAGGATATCCTTCGATGGGGATATTTTCCATGGGGCACCTTCAGCATACGAGAGGCCTATCACATCAAAACTCAATCAGACCCTCTACCCACAAGGAAGGTGTGGAGCAAAATCCGGGACCTTAAACATTGGCCTAAAATCACCCTCTTTCTCTGGCTCGTGGCCCATTCGAGCATTCTCACCTGGGATAACCTCTCAAAAAGAGGTTTTGTTGGGCCATCTATCTGCTTTCTCTATGGAGAAGCAGCTGAAACCATGAATCATCTCCTCAACTCTTGCCCCTATACTGCTCAAATATGGGATCAAAGTGCGCTTATTATGCGAACCTCGGATCATAAAAGAGACAACATCATTGATAAAATTACGGAATGGAGGGACCAGGTGTTTCAATCTTCCTTCCTAAATCGTATATGGCAACTTCTTCCAGGCTTCATTCTTTGGCAGGTATGGAAGGAAAGAAATAGAAGGCTTTTCAGGAATGATTCCTTCCCATGGCACCAATGTTGGAACCAATGTCGCCTCAATATTCTAGAAACTCTCAACCTTCAGCTCTAGTCTGAAAAAGATCTGATCAGTAACCCCTCAGAACTTATGATCCTTCAGTACTGGAAGCCCTCCCCAATTCTTCACCCACTTTCCCCCACTTCTTCTCCTCCCCCTCCTAGCAGCCCCTCCTCTTGGTCCACCCCCCCAGACGACTTCATCAGGATCAACTTTGATATTGCCTCTAAAGGCAACCCAGGAGCAGCGGGTTACAGAGTGGTATTCCGCAACCAGCATGGACACATCATTCTCATTAACGCAGGCTCCCTTGGTCACACCATGAACAATGCAGCGGAACTTTGGGGGCTCATCAGAGGACTACAATTAGCCATCGAGCATAGCTTCACCAAGCTGATTGTCGAAGGAGATTCTCAAATCATCATCAATCTCTTCAGCATAATTTTAAATGGAGCAGACCCGGAAAGAATATCACCCAGTTGGAGACTCTCACATGGGCTAAAGACTATCGCGGATCTTCTGCAACCCAATCAGGCCTTTATACCTGTTCATATTAGGCGAAAGGCGAATCAAGTTGTGGATGAACTAGCTAATCTGGGGACCAACTGGGACGGACCGGATCTCCTTTGCAAAACGTCCCTCAACCCTGACCACCCTATTCTTCAGCAATGCATCCGTAAGGCTGTGGAAGTGGACAAATCTCTGGATGGGGTGTTAGTGCAAGACATATGGTGAGAAGTGGGAGAGAGGTTAGGCCAACAAGTCAGGGAGCCATGTGCTGGGCTCGTGCCAACTACCGCCACCTCGACCTTGCATTTATGAGATTTCACGTC
>ML801745.1:6853-18739 GCA_009831015.1 Picea engelmannii
CCTCATAGTTTCCAACAGGGTAGTATTGTTCCTTTACCGCATCCACAAAAAAATCCCAAGTGGGCTCGGCCCCATATATTCCAGAATCCTCTGTGGAACTCTGCTCCCAGTAAGTTTCCCACCAATGTTTGACATGGGGGAGACCCCTAAGGAGTGTGAAGGTGGTCTTTTCCTTGTCTGAAAAATTATGAACAGAGAAATAACCTTCTAGCATATTTAACCATTTATCTAGGGCATCTGCATCTATTTGACCTTCAAATACGGGAATATCAAAATTAACCTGTACCTTGAAAGGTGAGGTGCCTCCAAAGTGGTCGCTTGATGAAGATGTGCCTGATGCTATCGACAGGCGTTGAAGGATGTGGGAAAAATTCTCCATCATTTCGTCCCTCTGTCGCGTGAGAGCTTGCTCAAGCAACAGACTGATAGGATCGTCTGCTCCATCGTTTTTCTTTTATTCCACCATTGAGTGTTTCTTGGGTGTGCGAGAGCGATTATCCTCGAGAGAGACAAGATCGAGGCCCAACTTGCTATACTTGGACCTCGTCGGGGACATGCACTGAAAAATGATCAAGAGAAACCTGCTCTGATACCACTGATCCGGATTATTTTCGGCACGAAATGAGAACGGAGATATAATAAAGAAATGCACAGAGATATTGAAGATATTATATAATATAACATAAATGTATCAGAGATGAAAACATAAACATAGATATACAATAATACACGATTTCTATTAATCAGAGAAATGTACAGAGACTGTAAAAATACAGAGTGAAAGACTCGCTAGAATGGTGGCAACTTATCTCTGAGAAGAGATGTGACGGCTACTCGCATTCACAGGAAGATGATTACAATGAGACTCGGAAGGCACTTTTACAATAGACGGGAATGCCAAAAATCCTAGACATCCAAAAACCTAACCCTAGGATATGAAGCGCCAAAAGTCATGTGAGCCCCGTTTGAGTAAGTGAGTACATCAACTTCCCGGGGTCGTAACTTTTGCATACGATCTCCGTTTTAGGCGTGTGATAGCTCGTTGGAAAGGTATTGTCGAGGAGATTAATTTTGGGGGATAAATCATACCTTTAGCTATAATTGAGAACCTATATCTTGAAAAACCTTCATTTGGACCCTCAAAATGGCCCCGGAAGTTAAAAACCTACTAAAAATAGTAAATTGCCAAAATGGCCAGAAAACTGTTTTGAGCGATTTGGAAAAGGTGGGTGGCCACCGATATCCACCTGGATCAAAATAATCCTTGAAAACATGATTAAGAAACTGGGAAATCGAGCAATTATTGATTTCCTCATCAAATGGAAGAACCTACCAATGGAAGAGGCGAAATGGGAAGATGATTTGTTCATGTAGAAACACCCGAGGTTAGTCAAGTTTTGAGGATAACACTTGTTTGAAGGAGAGGGGAATGTTAATCCCTAGACAATGTTGGGGAGAGGGTGTAACATGATACAAAACAAATAAACAAAATTATAGATAGTCTAAGAGAAATAACTTCAAAGAAAATAGGTGGTGTCTAAATATGCCATTACAACACTTAAGCACAACGCATTGTGATTAAAACATCACAATGTATATTGAACATGCACAACATGTTCAACATTGGAATATAACACACATGATAATAACTCATTGGGTCTTCTATTTATAGCCTCAATATCTAACCAAATTCCTTGGAGTTGGGAATAACTTGTCCACTTACAACTGTCGGTTATTAAGGTTGACTCTGTCAAATCTACATTGTCTAGTCATCTCAACAAGGGTGATCTTCCTGATCGTCCATACTCTAATTCATAGTCGCTTGCTCGTCTAGTCGATCCAATGACTAATTGTCTTTGATTGTTGGTTGACTATCTGACTAATAAGTGTATCGATAACTCGATTGATTGATGTAGATATATGGTCAATCGCTCGAACGACAATTTCTATATGTGATCGATTTCCCAACTGACTAATTCCAGAAGAAGTGTGATGAACCATAAGAACCTAAGGTTCCAACACCCCCCATCAAAACATAGCTCTGGAGATTCATAAGGTGAAACTAATTCAATAGCACACACCCCATAATTTTAGCTTCTTGAATCCCAAGCATTCAACATAGATTGATAAACTTAGCTTCAGACAAAGGTTTAGTAAAGATATTAGAAATCTAATCATCTATTCTATAATAGACAATAGAGACAACATTCTCGTGAACCAACTATCTCAAATAGTGATCATGGAGCTCAAGATGTTTCATCTCACTGTGGGAAACAAGATTTTTAGCAACCTCAATAACACTCTAATTGTCATAGTAAAGTGTATTCAAGGTCTAGATAGGAAATCCAAGTTCACCCAAAAGTTGGCAAATCCATATGGCCTATGTACTTGCATGAATGACATAAAAATGTACAACAATTTTTGGGAAGAACATGTACAACATGTTGATAGAGTATTACAACTTTTGGAAGAGAAACAACTTTATGCAAATCCTTCCAAGTGTGCCTTTGGGGCTTAGGAAGTGGAATATTTGGGACATGTTGTATCTCATGAAGGTGTAAAATTGGGCCCTAACAAAATTAAATATATGAGGGAATGGGAAATTCCCAAAACCTTGAAGAAACTTAGAGGATTCTTAGGATTGACATGCTATTACTGTAAGTTTTTTAAGAACTATGGTCAAATAGTGGCACCTATAACAACATTATTAAAGAAGGAAGCATTTTCTTGGACCCAAGAAGCAACCAAATCTTTTGAAAAACTTAAGGAGGCTATGTGTACAACTCCTTTCCTAGCTACACTTAACTTCACAAAAAAAAATATTGTGGATTGTGATGCCTTAGGCCATGGAATTGGGGTAGTTTTAATGTAAGAAGGAAGGCCCCTTGCCTCTGAGAGAAGCCAACTTAAAGGAAAAAACTTACTCAAACCCATTTATGAAAGAGAAATGTTGGTCATATTACATGCAATTAAGAAATGATTCCCTTACCTAATAGGACGACACTTCAAAGTATAAACAGATCATGATAGTTTGAAGTACTTCTTGGAGCAATGATTATCTTCAGAAAGGGTTCACTATGTGCCATTTCTATTCCACAATCTAATTGGGTGGAATAAGAAAGGATAGAATTGAAGTAATATTAAGATGTATGCAAGATCATTCAAGAACTACAAGAGGACCCCATTGTATTAGATAAATTTGTATGGAAAAATGATTTTCTATGGTATCATGATCACTTATATTTATGTAAGAATTCCCAACTCAAACATAAGTTCCTTCTAGAATTGCATAATTCTCCTATAGGAGTGATCTAAGAAGTCTTTAGTCACCAATTCAATCATTAATCCTTCATTGATAACAAATATTTTCTCAGTTAACGAGATCTTTAAATTGACAATGCATCTTGCATTGTTATGTAGATAGCTTCATTTTAACTATAATCTTTACTTATGAAATTAACTTGCATAACCCATTCACATAAGTAAATGGTGAAAAGTAAAGAGGAGATCAAAGAGAACAAAATTACACAAATACACCAAAACTTGATAACGGAGTTCACCAGATACCCTGGCTACGTCTCTGGGTCCACTTCTCATGGAGTGGCCTTTTCATTAAATCAACAAAATTGGAAATATTACATGAACATATCTAACTTATGGAAATGACTCTCAATTCTCCTACTAAAATCCAGTTACAGTATGCACCATTGCATTTGCCTCAGAATTCTGATAAAAAATGACTATACACACAACTATGTTCTATTATGGGCTTCCCTCATTACCAATAGGCCTCTTGGACATGAAAATTGTCTCCCCTCAATGGTAAAATCCCCCTTGGTTATATACCAAAGGGTCAATACTTAAAGTCTTCCTTCACCCACATTTAATGGGATTTGGTCTCATTTAATTTGGGGAATAAAACATACCAAATATCAACTTTAATACATATATGGTCTAACCAAATAAATTAATTGTTAACCATAACAATATATCTCGACAACCATATATGGTTTTTGCCCAATAATAGATGGCTTATGCAACGAAAACCATAAATAATAATCATATGGTCTTTAAAAATCATATAATATATGGTCGTCTAATTTTTGGTGAACCATATAGATGGTTAAAATCTGTAACCATATGACATAATCCATCCATATGATATGATTACCCAGTTTTAATGGCTTTGACCATTTTTTTAAATGGGTATGAAATATATGTTTTAACAACCATATAATATATATGGTTTATAACCATATATCATATAACAAATCGACATATTTTAAAATAACCAAATCCCCTTTTCATGAATTTTGGATCCTCTTTTAATGGAGATTGGATCCATTTTTAATGGAATATGATTTTTTTAATAAATATTTGTTATATGTTTAAAAATAATTTCAATTTGTTTGTTAAATTAATAAACCATAACCAATGAAATATTCCATGACCACTTGTGTTCCACGTGGTGCCATGTGTCACTTTCTCACTGGTCCACATGTCTTCCACGTGTCACTGCCACGTCAGCACTACTACATCATAACTGCCACGCCATCATGTCAACCTACCATTTTAGCATGTCACATAAGCAATTCCATGTCATCATTTTTGTTTCATCATTGCCACATCATCATGACACATCATCATTGCCACGTGTCTCTGTCAATTTGATTTTTTTCCCTATTGGACCAGAACTTTGACTGGTCATAACTTTTTCATACGAAGGTTGTTTGAGCTCTTGTTCACACCGTCGAAAATCTCTCGTCGAGATCTTCGAAATGGTTCTGGTCTTGAGGTGATTTGAGGACTTTAAAATTTTGTCCATCCTAGATCCTCCTAGATCATTCTTCCCTACTGAGAAGCTTTTGGACCACCAAAAGTTGATCATTCCTTAATCAAGTGAGGGCATTCCCTCCCCACTTGTCCAAAATTCACCAATCGTGACTGGATAGTGAAAATATATGCATCAAAATAAATTGTCCAACCATGGTAAAAAAATGTAATTATAGTATTGATATAAACATCCATTTCCTTACTTCTGCAATCTCTTGCATGCACTGTCATGTCTATCAACCAGAGAAAACTAACTAGCAATAGTAAGAAATACATTACTGCCAAAGGAAATGAATCAACAAATTTCTTTATCTTCTAAAAAAATTTACCAAATGATTTTACCCACTCATGGAGATGACCTGGATCAATCCTTAGAGACATATTTGCTACATCTAGACTAACAAGTGATATACCTTTGATACCCATAGTTGTAATCATTGTCTCAGCACCAGAATCAGACCCCAAGTCCTATTGCACTCTAGCAACAGTCTTTTGTTCCTCCATCTTTTGGAACTTCTTTGGTAACAACTCAGGATGCAATTTCCAATAGTGATCTTCATCATGCCCCTTATTCTTGCAATAAGTGCATGTGAGCTTATCTTTCTTCATTGTAGTTGTTTTCTTTCCATCTTTCTTCAACTGATTCTTGAATTTAGGTGGTTCATTCTCCATACCATGTTTTCCTTTGCTAGCTTCAAGATGAGTATCTTGTACTTACACTTCATCAATATTATAAGAATAAACATCAAAATAGTATGGCGAAGATAAGAATGTAAACCACCAATGTATTTAAGAAGAGTTTCATGAGTGTGTAATGGAATTTCCAATGTTAAAGCCTTCTTATTGAATTCTTGTGTATAATCTTGAACATTTTACCCTTTTAATTTTTTTTATATGTAACCATCCAATCACAGACTTTTGAGTATATGCAAAAGGATAGAATTGCTTCCTCATTGCAAAAATTATTCAACCCAAGAGGAAATGATTTTACCATGTTGTACCAAATCCGCTTGAGCTCGACTCGCCCACCATATGAGATTTGTGCTGCTCATGCGGAGAGTAGCTTATTGAATCTTTGCAAAGTCCTTTTTTATATTTTTCGCACTACAATAAACTTATATATGCTTTACCCAACTGTCTAATTTATCTGCATTCAATTCTCCATCATAAACAAGAAAATCAAATTTAACATCTAGCTTTAGTAATGGCATATCATGAGAATGAAAAGGCTTTTTATAATGCTTATTCTTGGAATAATTTTCACTTTCACCATCAGTAGATGATGATGATGATGATGATGATGATGATGATGATGGTGAATAAGGTTTCGAAGGTCCACAACCTTTGCCTCCTCCTTGTTCTTTCACTGAAGATTCACCTTCTCCAATTAGTTGACCTCTTCATTGTCCTCTTTCATTGTAAATTTATTGCGCCATGGATTGCATCAACTTAAATGCCTTGAAGAAAGCATCTTTGGATTCATAAGGAACCAACCTTCTTGGTGAATCCATCTCAAGTTTACAAACTCTCCTTTGGATTTTTGGATTATAACTTGCAAGATTTCCTTCACCTCGCTTGAGTCTAGCTCTTGTAATCACCCACCTATCAATCCTACTCTAATACCACTTGATATGAGAAGTCTTTAGTCACCAATTTAATCATTGATCCTTCATTGATGACATATATTTTCTCATTTAACATGATCTTTAAATTGACAATGCATCTTGCATTGTTATGAAGATAGCTTCACTTTAACTAGAATCTTTACTTATGAAATTAACTTGCATAACCCATTCACATAAGTAAATTGCGAAAAGTAAAGAGGGAATCAAAGAGAACAAAATTACACAAATACACCAAAACTTGATAATGAAATTCACCAGACACCATGGCTACGTCTTTGGGTCCACTTCTCGTGGAGTGGCATTTTCATTAAATCAACAAAATTGGAAAAAATACATGAACATATCCAACTTCTAGAAATGAATCTTAATTTTGATGCTCAAATCTAGTTATGGTCTCCACCATTGCTTCCGCCTCAGAATTCTGATAAAAAATGACTATACACACAACTATGTTTTATTATGGGCTTCCCTCATTACCAACAAGCCTCTTGGGCATGAAAATTGTCTCCCCTCAATGGTAAAATCCCCCTTGGTTATATACCAAAGGGTCAATACTTCAAGTTTTTTCTTCACCCACATTTAATGGGATTTGGTCTCATTTAATTTGGGGAATAAAACATACAAAATATAAACTATAATACATATATAGTCTGACCAAACCAATTAATTGGTTAACCATAACAATATATCTCAACAAACATATATGGTTTTTCCCTAATAATATATGTCCTATGCAATGGAAACCGTAAATAATAATCATATGGTCTTTAAAAATCTCATAATATATGGCCAACTAATTTTTGGTGAACCATATATATATGGTTAAAATCCATAACCATGTGATATAATCCATCCATATGATATGATTCCCCAATTTTGATTACTTTGACCATTTTTTTTAAATGGGTATGAAATATATGTTTTAACAACCATATAATATATATGGTTTATAACCATATATCATATAACAAATCGACATATTTTAAAATAACCAAATCCACTTTTAATGGAGATTGGATCCACTTTTAATGGAATATGGTTTTTTTAATAAATATTTGTTTTATGTTTAAAAATAATTTCAATTCATTTGTTAAATAAATAAACCATAACCAATGAAATATTCAATGACCACCTGTGTGCCATGTGGCCCTATGTGTCACTTGCTCACTGTTCCACCTGTCTACCACATGTCACTTCCACATCAGCGCTACCACATCATCACTACCACGTCATCATGTCAACCTGCCATGTTATCATGCCACATAAGAACTTCCATGTAATAATTTATATGTCATCACTACCATGTCAGCATGACACATCATCACTGGTGCATGTCTATGTCACTTTGACTTTTTCCCTATTGGACCAGAACTTTGACTGGTCATAACTTTTGCATACAGAGTTCGTCCGAGCTCTCGTTCATGTCATTAGAAATCTCTCGTTGAGATATTAGAAATGGTGTTGGTCTTGAGGCGATATGAGGACTTTAAAATTTTGGCCATATTGGATCGTCCTAGATCAATAAGGATATTCAGGGTTCATGAAAACTTACCTCATGATCAAGAAGTATTTTTTCTATGAAAGCCTTAAAATTGATGTTCAAAATTTTGTGCCTGAATGTGTGGTCTGCCAACAGAATAATGGAGAGTCAATAAAGACACCATGTCTCCTACAACCATTAGCTATACCAAGTCAATTTTGGGAATACATTTCAATGGATTTTATTATAGGTTTACCCAAATCTAAAGGAAAGACTGTAATCATGGTAGTAGTGGATCAACTAAAAAATTATGCCCATTTTTTTTTATCTTTTTATCATCCTTTCAAAGAAAGTATAATATTTGTGGCATTCATGGAAATGGTTCAAAAGCTACATGGAATCCCCAAGATTATTGTAAGTGACAAAGATCTAATTTCAAATGGAAAATTTTGGACTGAATTATTTTCTTGTTTAGGTACTCAATTGGATCACAACTCATCTTACCATCCTCAATCTAATGGGAAAATTGAGATTGTGAATAAATTTCTAGAAGGATATATTTATTGCTTTGCATTTGATAAACAAACACAATGGGTCAAGTGGTTTCTCTTGAAAAAACAATGGTACAACACATCCTCCCATACTTCATAAAAAATTCCCCAATTTCTGGAACTTTATGGATATCATCCTCCATCCATCACATTGCCTTTGAAAGGGAATACAAAGTTTCAATAAGTGGAGGACCATATAGGGAACCAACAAGAGGTTCTCAAACTATTGAAGGACAACTTGGTTATGGAATAAAATAGGATGAAACAACAAGCATATCAACATCGTAGTGAAATGGAATTTGGAGTGGGGGGGTTGGATATTTTTTAGGATGCATCCATATAAATAGATGTCCCTCAAGCAAAAAATTAAGGAAAATAAGTTAGCACCCAAATATTATGACCCCTATAAGGTATTACAAAGGATTGGAAGTATGGCTTGCAAATTGGATTTTCCTCCATATCTATGTGTACATCAATTCTTCCATGTTTCTTCATGGCTAAACAAGTTAATCGATGACAATATCCCAGTAAAAATTGGTTTACCATATATTAATGAATAATGGAAAATCATACTAGAACCAAAAACAATCCTTGAAACAAGGATTAAATGACTCTGATATCGAGCAATTACTGAGTACCTTGTCAAATGGAACAACCTACCAATGAAAGAGGTGACATGGGAAGATGATTTCTCCATGCAGAAACACACGTAGTTATTCAAGTGTTGAGGGAAATACTATTTGAAGAGGAGGGACATGTTAAGCCCTAGACAAAGCCCCATGTTAAGTATAAAACCCCTTATTAAGCCTTAGATATTGAATTATTAAAATTCTAGTGTTATATTTGTATGTAGTCTAGAACCTTTCATTGTATTGTTTCATTCTAATTGTACCCTTTTTCTTCTATATATATACCAAAGAGACCTAGTCTTAGGATCAACTCATATCATCTTATACATTGATTATATTGTAATTTGAGGTTTCCCTCTCAAAGTGGATTATTATTCATTGATTTTTTTATCATTAAGGCATTGGTACATTCTCTCTCTCTCTATGTGTGTGTGTGTGTGTGTGTGTGTGTGTGTCCATTTTTTTTTCATGTGGTTCACGACATTGGATCTTGGTGCTCACTACGTCCATGGAAAACCCCCCCGAAATCTATGAGAGAACATATGGAGGCCGAGTATTTTCATAATATTGGGGGCTCAACAAAAAGAGCTTCGTATAGACCCATTTAAGGGCACACCATGTCACTCACAAGGAATTGAACCTGGTTGGGAAGGGTAACAATCATTCCTCCCAACCACCCAAGCTACATCCAATGGACACACACACACATGCACACACATATATATCCATTTCTCTCTTCCTTTCTCCCTCTCCCTACCTATATTTTTCTCTCTATCCNGTTTGTGGCCTTAGATGCATGAATTCAAGGTGTTGTCAATCAGCTTGGCCTCTCTCTCTCTCTCTCTCTCTCTCAATTTGACCCTCTCTCCCTCCCTCCCTTTGTCCCCCTCTCTATATTAACACCAACACATACTTCTCCAAAAACCCTAATGGTTCTAATATGACCACTAAGAGGTAAAGGATACACTTAGGAGGTCATGTGTGGGGGTTCAAGGTGTTTTTCGTAGCTCAAAATTTCATGTGTGTTCAAGGTGTTGTTTGTGGCCTTAGATGCATGAATTCAAGGTGTTGTCAATCAGCTTGGCCTATGGTTGGGGATGTTATATGCACTAGGTGGTTTTTATCAGTGGGTATGTATCCTAGGGTCTTGGAAATTATGCACATGGGTTGTTCATTGTGCCTAAGGGGTCACAGGGGGGCATATGAGACCCCAACCAAAATATTTTCACTATGTTCAATCTTCTCTTTGGTCACTTAAAAGGTTTAAAACTTTCAATGATGTAATGAGTGTTTATTTATCACTGCATGGGTGCTCTAGATGTCTACCCTCGATGGGGATTACCCTGACTCCAGGGTCTCTTGTAGATTCATTTATTCATAGTAGATGTATGTATGAATGAACCTGGACATTTCCTTTGACCTAAAGACAAAGGAAAAAGGATTGAAGGATTTAGGAATAGGAACACACACATGCTCCTACTTAGAAATGTGCATGCATTATAAAGTATGTGTGTGTTTCTATTCAAGAATGCATGCACGTTCTTGAGGATGTGCTCTACTTATCAATGTGTGCATGTCCCTAAGGATGTGCACTACTTAGGAATGCATGTGTGTTCCTAAGGATACGTACTACTTAGGAATGTCCATGTGTTCCTAGAGTACATGCACATTTCTAGAGCGCATGCACATTCTTTTCATTTCAATTTGTTTGGGGTGGGAGTGGTAGCTCTAGAATACATGTAATTATGATTCAGTTGCATCATATTTAGGCTCAAGATGAAAAACCTAGTAGTTTGGGTTGCAAATACATTAAAACCTCCATTTTTCTAAATACATCTCATTAGCTCTCATTTTGAATTTACTTTGTATAGGATACAAAAATCCGTCATCAATGAAACTACAAACACATATAGAGTCAACTATGAAGGTTCCAAATATACAATTTTATTTTAAAATTAATATTGTTTACTATTTTTAATATATTTTTGTCTTGGCATTTATTTTTAATATTTTTTATTTGAATACAAACATTGAAGCCATCCACAACTTTAATAGTCTTCTTTTCATAAAGGATATAGTTAAATTTCAATTTGTTTTCAATTTTTTCAAAACTTTGCTTGAAACCCTCGAAACTATTAAAAACATGGAAAAACTATATGGCTAAAACTTTGATTAAACTAGGCAAATAATCTAAGTTCCTAACTAATATACTCCATACAAATTTACCAAAAGAAACTATTGTAAATAATTTAACTCTATCCCTAAAATTTTGATTCATAAAACTATGCAAAGACTCCAAATTCCTAACTAATTTACTCCCTCAAACTTTACCAAAAGCAAACATTTGTAAATGATTTTTATCCTACGCTTACACAAAATAATAGTTGTCTTATCTACCTTTTCTATTGATTTCTTTATGGGGTTTTTTAGATTCAAAGTTTCACTTTTTATGTTATTTTTTAGAAAAATTGGTGTTTCCGCCAAAACCCTTAGGACAAAGTTCCACAAGAAAAACTCACATCATAAAGTGGAATTCTAACTTCCAACATAATTACTACCAAATTTAGAAGCATTTTTTTATCAAATTGTATATATATAAGCTTCCTTTATGCTATATTAACACGATGAAGTATCATATCCCCCTATCTCACTCTAACTGTCTCTTGCTCTCTCTCTCTCTCGCTCTCTCTCCCACCTTCCCTCTCTCTGTCTCTTCCCCTCTCTCCCTCCCTCCCTTTATATTCCCCTCTCTCTCACACTCTCTCTCA
>ML801745.1:18761-32580 GCA_009831015.1 Picea engelmannii
ATTCTCTCTCCCCCTCTCTCTCTCTAAATCTACCCCTCTCTCCCTCCCTCCCTCTGTCTCCCTCTCAGTCTTAAGACCAATACCTACTTCTCCAAAAACCCTAATGGTTCCAATATTCCCACTAAGAGGTAAAGGATACACTTAGGAGGTCATGTGTGTGCGTTCAAGGTGTTGTTCATGATTCAAGATTTCATGTGTTCAAGGTGTTATTTGTGGTTTTAGGTGCATGAGTTTGAGTTGTTATAATTGGTCCAACCTATGGTTGGAGATGTCAGTGCCACTAGGTGGTTTTGAGCAGTGGGTACGTGTCCTAGGGACTTGGAAATGATATGCACACATTGTTCATTGTGCCTGGGGGGTCACAAAGGGGATGGGAGTCCCCAACCAAAATATTTTCATTATTTTTGGTCTCCTCTTTGGTCACTTCAAAGGTTTAAAACTTACAAGGATATAATGATTGTTGGCACCCAACGTTTTGGGATAAATATTGTGTGCACACACAAACACAGTTGTGCGCACACTCCATTTTTGTTCACGCGAATGAAAACAAGTCACACGTGTTAGTCATAATTATCATAATACCCACCAAGAATTAAGAATATACTCCATGCATGTTGGAATCAAGAAGAAGATATTAGGGAATTTCCCAAATGATTTACTCGGGCAACATGAGAGATCATGGAGAAGTTAAGGGATGAGTTGGACAGTTAGTTAAGATTGCCATGACTCTAAAGAGGCTATGTGGGCCTCATGCGGGTGGTAGAAGCATGCAAGACTAATAGTCAGTAGAGTGAGTGGAGTAGAGATTAAAAATCTAGAGCGCCAAAGAAGAGAAGGAAACAAAAAGGAGCAACGAAGACGTAGAGAAGAGTTCTCTCGGTCGAGAAATGAGTTTGTCTATTTTTTGCATGAGTCTGTTCTTTCATACTAGTTTTGTATGTGACTGGAACAATTATTGTAAGGATTATGTAATAGATTCAGGTTAGAAGTACATGTAAAGTATGAGAGAAAGTGCATGGCACCTTGTAATGCGCAAATGATAGAATGTATGAGAGCACAGGGCATTGTTTCTGATGGATTATGAGTCTCTTGGTCCATGTATTCCATTGGTTGGATGGAAATAATATAAGATGTTATTATTCCTATCATTTACTATTTTGATTATGTGTTTAATGAATGAATATGGTAATGTTACATGTTGTTAATCTTTGAATGTGTTGTAATGGAATGTGTGAATATCAACCCGAGTGGTTTCCCTGTGTAGCTTAACCCTTCATCACTGACAAAAAACTAGATGGTCTCTATGATTCTCATGGAATCACAAGTGAGGCCTTCTTCAGTATTTGACTAAGGATTGATATGCCAACACCTTGGGGTTTTTTTGGTCAAATCTGGATGAACCCTAGGTCATCAACCCCCCAACATTAAGAAGGATGCGCACAAGCGAGCAAACAAATGATTCCTTTATCGGGACCTGAAGGTTTTGTATTGTATGATGAAGGAAGAGAATGAGGTGGTATCCATCTCGGGAGGAAATACAATATTGGTTAACTATGAAAGAAGATGAGTTTTCTCTATGAGAGACTTTAGGTTTGATCACCAACATGGAACATTGGAAAGAGAGGTATATCTACATTGATATGCATGAGATTTTCTTTGTTGAATTTCCATGTTTGTTGTATGAACGATTGAAGAGGTAGAGTGCTACTAATATTTATTTGATGCCCCAAGAACCATTGGTATAGTACCAAACTATGATTAATCGGATGAAGGCATTGGAAAATAAATGGTCTCAAGCAATTTACTTATGGTTTGCTCGGGTGAAGGAAGGTTACATTATTGAGTTTGTTGTGGAATATTGTGATTATTTCGGTGAGGCTGAAAGAAAGTTTGTTGAAGGTCCTCAGAAAAGGTTTCTAGAAGAAATCTCGTTGTGGATCAAGATGTTGTTTGTGGAGAAATGGTTGATGTGCATGGAGCCCAATAGGATGGATGAGTAGACTCCCCTAGCGTTGGGGGGTGAGGGGAGGATTAAAAGAAGGAAGAAAAGAGAGAGAGGATATGGATCCACTGAGGGGATCCAAAATTTCTTAATATGAGGTGAGGGAAAGAATGGACCTAGAGGAGAAGAAGAGAGAAATTTGAAATATACGCAAGAAGAGTTGAGCTAAGGAGGAAAGTAGAACATAGTAGTGGAAATAATATAGAAAGGGGTACGAGACGATGGGTTGGCCCCAGGATTTAGAGGAAGGATATTGAACCAAGAGGAAGTGTGGGAGAGAGTATTGTGCCAGAGAGGAGCATAGACGAAGATGGATCAGTGAAGAGGCATGGAATTAAGATTAGGGTATCTAGTGAAGATAACAGAATTAGTGGTATTAGGGGAAGAGAAGAATAATTATAACCCCCTTGGTTGTTATGAGATGTTGCAAATTCAGAGGAAGATGAGGCATGCAAGTAGGAGAGGATTATGAAGGTCCCCCACGAGGAGGGGAAGAGGAGTTAGCGATAGTAGATGGTCTTGCATGACTGCAGGTAGGAAACTGATCTCTAGGTTCCCTCACAAGAAATGATGGGAGAAGATGGAGGTACCCCCCTTTTGAACCACCCACCCTTACACATTTGTAACTAAAAAGAAATAAAAATAGATAACGCGGTGATAGGAGTATACGAAATAGTATGATAAGAAAGGAGAGAAGATATGAGTGAATAAAAATATGAAGTCGGAAACACTTTGCAAAAGATATTATCAATACAAAGATCCCCAACATTGATCTGTCAGTCAAGAGGACACAGTCTTAGAGTGAGAATGAAGAATCAGGATACAATTATGTGACTACTCGTGTTCCATGGGATGAGTAAGGAAAATGTAGAGAAGGATTGATTTATTTGTGAGGCTATATGGTCTGTGAAGAGGATCGCAGACAAAGCATCGAACATTGCAATACTAGAGACCACTTTTAGGGAAAAATCTCTGACATGGTATATGACATACAAGGAAACTGCACTAGTGGGATAGGCGAGATCCCTTAAATAAATTAAGAGAGAGATGCTTAAGGATTTCCAAAATCATAAGCCAAAATCTCAATGAATTACAGAGATTAAGGAGATCAAACAACAATCAGCAGAGACTGTGTGGGATTATGACCAATGGTTCAAGATCTTATTGGATAGGCTAATGTTCCATATCTGGGACGTTCATCATAGATAATGATTCATTGGAGGGTTGTTTCCCCATATCTTATTTCCTCTTACCCAATAGAAGGAGACTACTTAGGAAAAGGTTGTAGATATTGTTATGCACCCGAAAGCTACACCAGGAGGAGGAGAAACATCAACAGGTCTAGAATAGGTATAATCCTAGCTTGTCAACCTGATGATGTAGTTGCAAGATATGGTGAAGGAGAAGGTGGTGCGCGAGCATGCATGGTGTACTATGTGTCGATTGGAAGGTCACTGCAGGGACAAATGTCCTACATTGGGAAATTATCTGAAAATAGGTGCATCAAATCCATTTTCGAATGGGCCTTAGATGGAATGGTGAAATATTTGCAAACAATGGGGACATATACCACCCTGTTTCCTAAAACTGGAGAAATATCAGAATAATCACCATACTTAGTTTTGTGAGTTCTGCAAATTTATGGGACATGATGTGAAAAATTGTCGGTCACTTCAATTGATGCAAGACCACATCCATGATGTCTTTTAGGTTCAAGAAGAGTAGAAGGGTGGTGACTGTGTAGGCATTGAGAGAGGTGGATATCAAGGAGGTACTAGGGGTGGATATGGATGCAGTTGAGGATGAGGATATGGAGGAGGTGGTGGAAGACCCCCCACTTGTTTTAACTATGGTGAGATAGGCCATGTGTCGAGATTTTTTTCTAAACCGCATGCTCTCTATGGGTACCTCTATAGATTCGAGCATGTCAAAGAGGATTGTCCCAACTTATTGAAGAAATGGGAAAAGAAGAAGGCACACTACAATGTGGTAACTAAAAATCCACTCAGGAGTCAAAAGAAAGATGAAGAAGTAGATGTTCGGGTGATAACCCAAGGAAAAGCGAAGATAGGAATGGACTTCGAGCATGGGAAAATATCAGGCCAGAGCACAGAGTGGAAGATTAGGAAGGAAATACAACCTCCCAGTAAGTTTGAGGCTGCATAATAGAAGAAGGTTTTGTGCGATGCATAGATGTCCCTAGAGAAATAAAAAGTGCAGGAAGAGTTGCAGTGCACAAAACAAAGGTCACTAGAAAAGGCTAGGGCTCATGAGGAGGTCCAATGCATCACACAAAGATCACTAGAGGAGGCCTGAGCTCATGAAGAATTGCAGCGCACCACACATATCTATTTGGAGGAAGCTCATGTGCATGAGGAGATACAATGCATGGCACAAAGGTTTCTAGAAGAAGCTAGCAGGAAAGAAGAGTTACGACGAGCTAAGAAAAGGGAGATATAAGAGAAGGTGCATGAAGAGTTGAAGCACATGATGCTAGAAGAAGAATTAGACGACATGGGTCATGAAGAAGAAATTGAACATCGAGTAAGTAATTTTTTTTATTGTTGTTTGAAGCTATTAAATGATCTTGATGCTGCTAGAAATTTAACGCAAATTTTAGCAACCTACATGGGGGAAGAAGGGATATGTATAGCTATATCCACCTCCTACCAGAAAGAGATGCATGCCATGTCAATAAACAGAAGCACACAGGATGAGAGTTCAATATGACAACTAAACTTGGAACCAATGAAATGGATGATGTCATGTTGGATCTGGGATATGACGTGATCCTCGGGCAAAGAAATCTTGGGAGTTGATGGGTAAACCGAGCTTGGTGTGGTCTCCCATTTAGTTTAGGCTGGTGAATCAATATAGAATCTATCCTATAGGTCATCTAGAGAAGGTAAAAGAGAACATAGAAAGGGTGAAGAACAAGGCATAATTTGAGGTCATTGATATCATGGATGACTCATATTCCCACCCTTCCCTACTATTGGGCATTTGATCTGAAATGATCTTTTACACGACTATGGTTGAGCTATTATGCGTGCGTTTATTAACCATTTAGGAAGATTAATGAAAGAGGAAGAATATATGAGAATATATCACAGCCATAAACACATATACAGAACTGAAATGAGGCAATAAGAACAAAAAACCATAACAAGAGAAGTGATAACAGAGTTTGGCAATCTCGCCTACGTCTTTGGGCCTTTGTCTTAGTGGGTGAGGCTTCTTTATTTATGTTCAAAGCTCAAGAATTACATCACAGCAGTGCCATAAGGAAAAAATATTGATTTGGTCATGTTCTCCCAGATCTCTAGAACCTAACAGAAGAAATGACACTCAAAATGGATGACCGAAGCTCCCAGAAATGGCCCACAAAGGTGCGCTCTTCAACAACTTCCCTGCATTAAAATGGCTTTAGCTTGGCTTTCCCTCAGTATAAATTTGTTATGACTATAATATTATGGCCTCAAGAAGGCTTGGTTTATATAGATCTGAAGTTGGTTATCATCCCCCAACTTCCTCCCAATATCTGGCCACAAAAAGGGCCCAATATCCCCCAATATTGGCCAAAATCCTCTAATAACAGGCCAAAATCTATATAAAAATCCAAAACCATAGCTTAAAACCCCACTTTTTTTTAAATATAGGGCTTAGCCCCTTTTACCTGGCCCATGCCCCCTTAATAGGGTCATATGGTAACTTAATATGGCCAAGCACCAGCCCAAAGGGCTGTGCGCTGGCCCTTACTCCACAAACAAAGGTCGCATGGAGCTCACAATAGAACCGAGCCCAAGGCTCTTAGCGCTAATGAAAATGAACTGAGACCCGATTGCTATGGAGGAGGGGATACGTAGCAAAGACCGTGGGTTACATGCCAAAAACTGCGCCCGTGACCTTATCCCTTGAGTGGAAGCTTGTCGCACTTGTGGGTGTATGCGGGTTACACAAACCATGGGTTGGGGCCCTTTCCACCTCAATTAAAACCATTAAAATACTTTAAATACATTTAATGTCGCATTACATCATAAGAAATACTTATGGTGCAATTGTACTTGGCCCTTTGTTTAGTTTCTATGCTCGGTGGACAGGTCGTTGGTTCAAAACTCGTCGGCTCCAATAATTTTTCCCAAAAACAATTCGACCAATACCTGGGTGCCATGTGGCACCTCCTAATTCATTGGACTGATGCCACTTGTCAAAATGTGATTCACCCACGTGTCAGCGCCACTCTACCCAGTCAGCATATTGCCCAGTCAACAACCACCACATCAGTACATCTCTCTACCACGTGTCCACTGACCTACCTGCCACCTGTATGAGCGTGCCACATGTCACCCTTTCAGTGGTGAGACATGTCACCTCCTGGTTGGTCCATGTCAGTTGTACAAAACCTGCTGCCAACTATGCCTCTGCCACGTCAGTATGATGACATCATGTTGACATCAGTGTTGCCTTTTTTATTGTTGACCTTTTACATGTTTAGGAAAACGGTCATAGTGTGATAACTATCGTATACATAATCTATTTGATAAAGTAAATATATTTCCATAATCAATGCGACGAGTCGGTCGCAATGGAATTGGTTTCATTAAATTCTGATAAATTTCATTTTTGAACCCTTTTTTTGAACCTGGGAAGCCTCCTAGATCTAATTTTGGATCAACATTTGAAAACAATGTTGTGTTGAATCTGAAAAAGAGACAAATGTTGTTTGAGATGGACACCTTGCAAGTAATTGCGACATTGGATCCAAATGAAGGTGACATATATAATGAGCCCGTGAATGAGGATCTACAGAGCGTCATTATTGAAAACATATATCATATCACGGGGCATAGGGAATATTATATCAATCCCACAGAGATTGGGAGCTAAGTTGGAGAAGTGTGAAGTCATTTGTTATTGATTTGTAGGATGTTATGGAGAGGTGGAAGCACAAGATGTATGAAGTTTCTACCAGGTGTTGTGAACAAGTTACCACTGTGATGGGAAAAGATGAATTTGGGCCCTATCAATTCGACATGTTGGATTTGGTGGATACTTTCATTGTCAAGATGAAACATATTCCCTTACTCCATCCAGTATGTTCCCTTGATACAATTTTAATAGGTATACCGATGCAGTGGTGGGCAACACATTGAGAATGTCTCTGTGAATGGGAAGTGTTGGAAGATTCTATAAGGGAAAGGTTCTAAGCTGGGGTAGACTTCCACCAATACATGTGTTCTTGTGAAACAAATTGTGTAGAAAAACAACAACAAGGTACACGATGAATCCATCTGAAAACCCAACATGCTCTGTTGATAAGAAATTTCATTTGTTTGGTTCCTCTAGCTCCTATCGAACAAACAAATGAGACGCACAGGCCTAAGGATGAGTTGGGATTTCAACATATGCCCCCAAGTCTAGTTGTGATTAATGCAGATCCTCCATGGTGAAGACCAAGAATCTCGATCCATGTGAAAAAGTGTCGCGATCCACCAGGATTCAACATGGAATATTAAGACTTGATGAACTAATGCATGGGTGCATAGGAGTCATGCATAGTACCCCCAAAGAATAGGACCTCGTGCATGTATAGATATTTCAACATCACACCCAAAAATTAAGGCGGCATAGACCCTGATGTGAAATAAAATATCAACAAATACATCGTATGTTTCCAAGGAGTTAATATGTTTTGACATCACCTAGTGGTAAATGCCAAAATCTCATCTGGAGATTTTGCACGTTTGGAAATATACAAGAGTTTAAATGTCTCATGAATATGAAAGGATAGAAGTAGGATGACATGGACTGGTGCCACGGTACAGTCAATGGTGGCCATAAGGAGAAATGGTCCTTCCACACTCACTGACGGTTGAGGGGTGACGGGATGACACAGTAAATTATGTCCTCGTGATACTCAAGGTGGGAAGTACTACACTCTGAGTTATTAACGAATTGCAACATTTACCAACAGATCATCACACCGCACTTAGATGGAAACCTTCCCCTGCAAGAATTAATATGGCCCCATTCAAATTCATGGGTTATTATTTGTAGTTTAAGTTCGAGTCCTCAGAGACACATAGAAACAAGAAAGGGTACTCAACAATGAGCAGGAGCACATTTGATGAGTATGACTTAGTACTTGAATCCATCCACCAGGATCTTGATGATACAAAGAGCACCCGGTGAATATAGCTTCAAATGGCCTCGTTGAGCAAGTCGCGGGATTATAACAAATCGAAGGTTTTTAGGGAAAGAGAGGTACTAGAGCTG
This sequence comes from Picea engelmannii, assembly GCA_009831015.1. NCBI lineage: Eukaryota > Viridiplantae > Streptophyta > Pinopsida > Pinales > Pinaceae > Picea > Picea engelmannii. The sequence continues at coordinate 27,040 of ML801745.1, forward strand.
GTGCTACCTAAAAAAAATCATTTTATAGGAGCCCATAGTGGGAAGGTTCAAGAATTCCACTTTGTTGACTATGACGTCTGAGACCCAGCCCAATTCCTAGCGTTGTTCTTTCCCAACTATGCAAAAGTTATTTGAAGTGCGGATGAACAAGAAATTTTGCTCACACAAGAATGAGCCAAGCCACTTTGGCATGCTAGCACACTGACCCTGGTCAACTATCCTCACTTTGGCCATTGGGCATCGGTTACCGCCTACATCCTCTTTCTACTTACTCAACTACACGATGGCTACCTTTGGTTGGGAGAGAAATACCTACTTGACGCAAAAGCTATCCATCGAGTTATAGGACTTCCCATGCATTGTGAGGAGCCTGAAAAAACATTGAAAGACAAAGATGTCGCACAAGATGACATGTATGGAAAGTACAACACATGATGAGGAACTCGCAAGGTCCTAATTCTAGAAATCAATGATCAACGAATTTGGTTTTCCACCCAACTACTCGCTTGTAATATATTGTGAAAATGTAGAAAAGGTGACCATCCTCTTAGCGCCGCCATAGCCGCAGAACATTGTATGGGAGGTGTTTAGTTGGCCTGGGTGCGTTTTATCCTCAACGATTTCATCGATGTTTGCTTGGACGCTCAAAACTTCAGGAAGGAATTCCACTATAGTTGGATCATGCTACTTCTTTCCATGAATCTCTGGAAACCCCCTCCAAGCTACGATCATGCCATTGTGGGTGGCCCAAGCTTTATGGCCCCCCGATTCCTACCCTTACAAGTCAACATAGATCTTGTCGTTTAAGCCACCAATAATAAAGATGGAGAAAATGGACTTGAAAGATCCCTAGGTCATGAAAGCTAATACATAAGAATTAGTTCAACTCACTCAGCAACTCCATGGGCCCACCCTTGATGAATTCGATAATTGGTTCAAGGAGTTCCTTCAGGAACTCATGAAGATGGTTACTTTTGTGGAATCATTCACACCATGAGTCCATTGGCTCAAGGACGAGCCAAGTAATAGTGTTGGGGGCATGTTGGCACCCAAAGTTTTGGGATAAATATTGCTCACGTGCACAAAGACAGTTGTGTGCACACTAGCAATTGCATGATAGATGAAACAAGAAGTGCACATTATTTAGAACTCCCACACTGCACACAAAGAATCAAGAAGATACCACATGCATGTCAGAATCAAGAAGAACATCTTAGGGAATCTTACTAAACGATTAACTCAAGAAGCATAAGAGATCGTGGAGAAGTTAATGGATGAGATGGAAAGTTAGTTAATACGGCCACGACTCCAAAGAGGATATGTGGGTTATATGCAGGTGGAAGAAGCGTGTGATATTGATAGAAAGCAAGGCGAGTGGAGCAAAGATGAAAGTGACAGATCATCATAGAAGAGAAGGAAATAAAAAGGAGCAATGAAGATCTAGAGAAGAGTTCTCTCAATCAAAAAATGAGTCTATCTAGTTTTTGCATGAGTTTTTTTTGTGAGTTTGGTTTTGTATGTGACTGGAACAAGTCTTGTAAGGATTCTATTATAGATTTAGCTTAGTAGTACATGCAAATTCTGAGAGAAAGCACATGGTTCCTTGTAATGCACAACTGATAGAATGTATGAGAGTGTAGGGTGTTATTTATGATGGATTATGAGTCCCTTGGTCCATGTATACCACTGGTTGGATGGAAATAATATAAGATGTTGTTATTCATGTCATTTATTGTGTTAATTATGTGTTTAATGAATGAATATGGTAATGTTACATGTTGTTAATCTATGAATGTGTTGTAATGGAATGTGTGAATATCTACCCAAGTGGTTTTCCTGTGTAGCTTAAACCTTCATCATCGACACAAGAATAGATGGTCTTTATGATTCTAATGGAGTCTCAGGTGAGACCTTTTTCAGTCTTCGACTGAGGACTGATATGTCGACGCCTTGCGGTTTTGTTGGTCAACTCTGAACGAACCTTGGGTCATCAACCCCCTAGTATTAAGAAGGATAAGTGAAAGAAAACCAACAATGAGTGATTCTTTATCACTACCCAGGTGCTCTAGATGTCTACCATCAGTGGGGCTTACCCTGACTCTAGGGTAGGGAAAATCAAGGGCTAAATTTCTCCCATGGGATAATTTTCCATGCATTCTCCAAAAATACAAATTCACCAATTTCCATTTTTTCTAAAAACGATTCACTCAGATTCTATAGAATAAAAGTATTTTCCCTTTGAAATCACCAAAATTTTATAGAAACTATATAAAATTCTTAGAAATTTGAATATTTTTACAAAAATATCGCCAAAATTTTTACAAATTGCATATTATGGACCAATAATACTTAGCAAAGTTTCTACATTTTAAGACAAATTCTCATCCTTAAAATTATCCCTACTCCAGGGTCTCCTACAGATTCATTTATTCATAGTAGATGTGTGTATGAATGAACCTGGACATTTCCTTTCACCTGAAGACAAAGGGAAAATGATTGAAGGAAAGGGAAAATGATATATATCAAGGAAAGGGAAAATGATATATATATATATATATATATATATATATATATATATATATATATATATCACACTAAAGCAATGCCTTCTCTATAATTCAACAATTTCTTTTTAAGGAAATTTCATCATACCACTCTTAGAAAAATTCAAATTTCACATAGGTATACATAAATTTTATAAATAAAAATTATGTATTTGGAAAGTTAATATTTTTACACAATATTCAATTTCATTGTAAAAGTACCTTGAATAATCCCTCTAACAAATTGTTGATTTTTCATGTTTGCATTGCTACGTGTCATGAAAGACCATCATTAACTTGCACCCACCCACTCCCAACATACCAATTTTATTTTAAATGCACCCATTAAAATCATCCACAAATTTAAATTTAATAATTTATTTTCATAAAAGACATAGTTTAGTTTCAATTTGTTTCTAATTTTTTCAAAATTTTGATTGAAACCTTATAAACTATTTAATAGTCTTCTTTTCGTAATGGACATAGTTTAGTTTTAAGTTGTTAAATTTTCAAAAACAAAAAATCAAACCATCTAAACTATTACAAATTAAAAATATGGAAAAACTTTGATTATGCCGAAAGGCGTACACCTATTGACAATGGGCACATTTAATAGGTTTTTAGTTCTTAATATGTTTTCTATGGACGAGATTAAATATGCCTAGAATATTTTTAGTTGTCACAATAAATGAATGGCTCTGATTTCATCCATTAATTTTCGAGTTGTTATAAGACATCCGTTTATATGTTTACTTTTTTACATTTATCTAATCGTGTTTAAAAATTACTGTGTTAACTAACTTATTGCCACGTTTACTTGATTAAAAAATATTAAAATATTCGCATAGGTATTAAGGCTTTTCATGTTTCTGTTGGCTAACGTTTGATGGCCACGTTTCTATGTTGACATCACCAATGGGCGTTGCGTTTTTAACAACTTTCGACGTTCACCAACCGAGACTTAACGGCTATGCTAGTTAATAAAACTATGCAAAAAAATCTAAATTCCTAACTAATTTAATCCGTACAACTTTACTTTACCAAAAGCAACCGTTGTAAATAATTTAATCCCTAAAACTTTGATTTATAAAACCATGCACATGATCCAAATTCCTAACTAAATTCCTCTTCAAACTTTACCAAAAGCAAACATCGGTAAATAATTTGTATCCTATGCTTAGATAAAATAATAGTTGTCTTATCTATTTTTTTGCGAGTCAAATTTCCACAAGGTAGAATGTTTAACGTTTAGAGTAATGCGTTGTGTTATCTATATTTTTTTTTTATTTTTTTTTGAAGAGTCAAATTTCCAATTTTTTTTTATGGTATTTTTAAAAAAAATTAGTTGTTTTCATCAAAACTCTTAAAATAAGTTCCATAACTAAAAATAATTGATTGATATATTATCGAAAGGTTTTCACTGGTAAAATTTTCAACCTAGTAAAAATTAGGTTAAATAATCCTTGGTTTAATAAATAATCCACGGAATTCACATTATCCTAAAAGGTTGGAATTAAATTTGTTAATCATTTGAACGTAGCAATTAGATAGTCACACATGGTCACACAGTAAATTTTTTAATCATATTAAGTAAATGTTAAAAAGTAAACAGGTTAACTGACTCCCTCAAAAATGCAAGAAAGTTATGAACATGAGATTTCATTCATTGATTTGTAAGGATGACGAAAAATATGTCAACATCTTCAATTGATAACCTATTAGAATTTAGAATTAAAAGATGATTAAATATACATAGTATTGATTTGTAAGGACGACTAAAAATATGACAGCATCTTCAATTGATAACCTACTAGCACATCCGCTAACTCGCAGCTGGTGAACGTCGAAAGGCGGCTTACGGCTGTTAAGCTAGAGCGGTTTCTATTAGGTCTAGAGCGGTTGCTATTAACATTGATATTAATTTGAATCATGCCCAGCAGTATGAAGAATCCCATAAGCAGGGCAAGTGAACTGTTGAGAAGCTGCAATGCAGGGAGGACATGCTCATTCAAACCCTCTATCGCATATATGGCGGCCTCCAAGACACGAGTCCCGACTGCCAAATCCAAGAAATCCATGGCAATCCACAAGATAAATCCTGCGCTTGTGCAAAGCACATAGATTGCAATCGACACCAACGCGGGGTTTAATTTGGAAAAGGCGCGGACGCCATTCAACATACGCACTGTTAAACGCTCGAACTTGCCTTTCGCAGAATCCAAAAAATGGCGACCGCTGGTGATGCCGGCACAGAAACGTGGCCACCAAACGTCACCCAGCAGAAACATCAAACGTCACCCACCAGAAACATGAAACGCTTTAATACCCGTGCCAATACCTTAATATTTTTTACGTGGCAATAAGTTAGTGAACACAGTAATTTTTAAACACGATTAGGTAAATGTAAAAAAGTAAACATATAAATGGATGTCTTTATAACAGCTCGGAGGTTAATGGATGAAATCAGAGCCATTCATTTATTGTGACGACTAAGAATATTATAGGCATATTTAATCTCGTCCATAAAAAATGTATTAAGAACTAAAAATCTATTAAATGTTGTCAATAGGTATACAGATTTAGTAGTAATTAGAATTTAGGGTTAAAAGATGATTAAATGTGCATAGTAAGCCTTGGGCATAATCAAACCATATTTGTAAATAGACGCTATCGCTGTATTTCTCCTATGTGGAGAACCTACTACCATTATATTCCTGTACTTAATTCTATATTTGACCTTATTGAGATCCCCGACCAGTGTATCTGGACCACTGTGGACAAGCGGAGCCTGAAAACTCTAGCCATGGCGATTGATGTCTCGGATACCCAGAGCGTGTCAACGGCAGAGAAGTGGGAAAAGGCTTTTGACAAGGTTTTTAAGGCCGTGGTTGTTCTTCGAACCACTACCACTCGGACTTTTGATACAGAGCTTGTCCGAAGAGGCAATGCCACCGGTTTTGTCGTAGATAAAAAACGCGGCATTATTCTCACCAACAGG
>ML801745.1:33998-44606 GCA_009831015.1 Picea engelmannii
TAATTTAATGAATATACCTGGTGATGTTGTTTTTCTTCACCCTATACACAATTATGCATTAGTAGCATATGATCCTGCGGCACTAGGTCCAGCTGGGGCTGCAGCTGTACGTGCAGCTGTTCTTTGTCCTCAACCTGCTCTGCAGAAGGGTGATACTGTATATCTCGTTGGATTGAATCAGAGTTCAAAAACTCAATCACGCAAGTCCACAGTCAAAAACACAGTGGCTGCCTTGAATATTCGACAATGTGCTTATCCCCGGTATAGAGCTATGAACATGGAGGTCATCGAATTGGATACAGATTTTGGCAATAGTTTTTCTGGTGTACTGACAGATGAGCATGGGAAGGTTCAGGCATTATGGGGCAGCTTCTCTATGGAGATGAGGAGGGATAATGGTGGCGTGAGCTCCAACGCGCAGTTAGTTCGAGGAATTCCAATTTATTCCATTAGGGAAGTGTTGGAGAAGATTATAAATGGGACTGAAGGTCCATGTTTGCTTATAAATGGATCCCAGAAGCCCATGCCTCTTATCCGCTTTTTAGGGCTTGAACTTTATTCAACTCGACTTTCAAAGTCCTGCAGCTTTGGCTTAACCCAGAAGTGGGTTACAAAGTTAGCAAGTAAGGATCCCGTGAGGCGACAGGTGTTACGAATAAAGATTTGTTTTGCTGGATCACGAGCCCAAGGTATGTTGCAGGAAGGGGACATGCTATTAGCCATAGACGGGGAGCCAATTACCAGTTTTGGCGATATCGAGAATGCTTGCAAACCTCTGGACGGGGAGCAAATCCATTTTCAAATGGGCCTTAGATGGAATGGTGAAATATTTGCAAACAATGGGGACATATACCAACCTGTTTCCTGAAACTGGAGAAATATCAAAATAATCACCATACTTAGTTCTGTGAGTTCCACAAATTTATGGGACACGATGTGAAAAATTGTCAGTCACTTCAATTGATGCAATACCACATCCATGATGTCTTTTAGGTTCAAGAAGAGTAGAAGAGTGGTGACTGTGTAGGCGTTGATAGAGGTGGATATCAAGGAGATACTAGAGGTGGATATGGATGCAGTTGAGGATGAGGATATGGAGGAGGTGGAGGAAGACCCCCCACTTGTTTTAACTATTGCGAGATAGGCCATGTGTCAAGATTTTGTTCTAAACCGCACGCTCTCTATGGGTACTTCTATAGTTTCGAGCATGTCAAAGAGGATTGTCCCAACTTATTGAAGAAATGGGAAAAGAAGAAGGCACACTACAATGTGGTAACTAAAAATCCACTCATGAGTCAAAAGAAAGATGAAGAAGTAGATGTTCAAATGATCACCCAAGGAAAAGTGAAGATAGGAATGGACTTCGAGCATGGGAAAATATCGGGCCAGAGCATGGAGTGGAAGATTAGGAAGGAAATACAACTCCTAGTAAGTTTGAGGCTGCATAATAGAAGCAACTTTTGTGTGATGCGTAGATGTCCCTAGAGAAATAAAAAGTGTAGGAAGAGTTGCAGTGCACAACACAAAGGTCACTAGAAAAGGCTAGGGTTCATGAGGAGGTCCATTGCATCACACAAAGATCACTAGAGGAGGCCTGAGCTCATGAAGAATTGCAGCGCACCACACAGAGCTATTTGGAGGAAGCTCATGTGCATGAGGAGATACAATGCATGGTACAAAGGTTGCTAGAAGAAGCTAGCAGGAAAGAAGACTTATGACGAGCTAAGCAAAGGGAGATATAAGAGAAGGTGTGTGAAGAGTTGAAGCACATGATGCTAGAAGAAGAATTAGACGACATGGGTCGTGAAGAAGAAATCGAAGATCAAGTAAGTAACTTATTTTATTGTTGTTTGAAGCTATTAAATGATATTGATGCTGCTAGAAAGTTAATGCAAATTTTTGCAACCTACATGGGGGAAGAAGGGATATGTATAGCTATATCCACCTCCTACCAAAAATGGATGTATGCCATGTCAATAAACAGAAGCACACAGGACGAGAGTTCAAGATGACAACTAAACTTGGAACCAATGAAATGGATGATGTCATGTTGGATCTGGGATCTGACATGAACCTCCTGCAAAGAAATCTTGGGAGTTGATGGGTAAACCGAGCTTGGTGTGGTCTCCCATTTAATTTAGGCTGGTGAATCAATATAGAATATATCCTATAGGTCGGCTAGAGAAGGTAAAAGTGAACATAGAATGGGTGAAGAATAAGGCATAATTTGAGGTCATTGATATCATGCATGACTCATATTCCCACCCTTCCCTACTATTGGGCATTTGATCTGAAATGATCTTTTACACGACTATGGTTGAGTTATTATGCATGCATTTATTAACCATTTAGGAACCTTAATGAAAGAGGAAGAATATATGAGAATATATCACAGCCATAAACACATATACAGAACTGAAATGAGGCAATAAGAACAAAAAACCATAACAAGAGAAGTGATAACGGAGTTCGTCAATCTCACCTACGTCTTCAGGCCTTTGTCTTAGTGGGTGAGGCTTCTTTATTTCTGTTCAAAGCTCAATAAGTACATCACAGTAGTTTCATAAGGATAAAATATTGATCTGGTCTTGTTCTCCCAGATCTCTAGAACCCAACAGAAGAAACGACACTCAAACTGGATGACCGAAGCTCCCAGAAATGGCCCACAAAGGTGCGCTCTTCAACAACTTCCCTACATAAAAATGGCTTTATCTTGGCTTTCCCTCAGTATAACTCTTCCCTGGCTGTCCTCTTATGGCCTCAAGAAGGCTTGGTTTATATAGATCTGAAGTTGGTTATCATCCCCCAACTTCCTCCCAAGATCTGGCCACAAAAAGGGCCCAATATCCCCCAATATTGGCCAAAATCCTCTAATAACAGGCCTAAATCCATATAAAAATCCAAAACCATAGCTTGAAAACCCACTTTTGTTTAAATATAGGGTTTATCCCCTTTTACCTGGCCCACGCCCCCTTAATAGGGTCATATGGTAACTTAATATGGCCAAGCACCAGCCCAAAGGGTTGAGCGCTAGCCCTTACTCCGCAAACAAAGGTCGCATGACACTCATAATAGAACCGAGCCCCAGGCTCTTTGCGCTAACCAAACTGAACCGAGCCCCGAGTGCTATGGAGGAGGGGCTACGTAGCAAAGACCATGGGTTACATGCCAAAAACCATGCCCATGATGTTATCCCTTGAGTGGAAGCTTCCCACACTTGTGGGCGTATGCGGGTTACACAAATCCTGGGCTGGGGCCCTTTCCGCCTCAATTAAAACCATTGCAACACACTAAATACATTTAATGTCGCATTACATCATAAGCAATACTTATGGCGCAATTGTACTTAGCCCTTTGTTTAGTCTCTATGCTCGATGGATAGGTCGTTGGTTCAAAACTTGTCGGCTCCAACAATTTTGCCCAAAAACAATTCGACCAACACCTGGGTGCCACGTGGCAACCCAGGTCTGGGCCACATGGCACCTCTTAATTCATCGGACAAATTCCACTTCTCAAAACATGATTTTTCCATGTATAAGTGCCACTCTACCCAATCAGCAACTGCCACATCAACATAGCTCTCTGCCACATGTTCACTGACCTACCTACCACATGTATGAGCGTGTCACGTGTCACCCTTTCAGTGGTGAGACGTGTCACCTCCTGGTTGGTCCATGTCAACTATATGAAACCTGCTGCCAATTGTGCCTCTGCCATATGTCACGCTACCACGTCAGCATGATGACATCATGTTGACATCAGCATTGACTTTTTTACTATTGACTTTTTGCCTGTTTGGGAAAATGGACAGAGTGTGATAAATCTCGCATACATAATCCATTTGAGAAAGTAAATATATTTCTGGAATCAGCGCGACGATTCAATCACAATGGAATTGGTTTCATTCAATTCCGATAAATTTCATTTTTGAACCTAGGAAGCCTCCTGGATCCGATTTTGGATCAACATTTGAAAACAATGTTCTGTTGAATCTAAAAAAGAGATAGATGTCGTTTGAGATGGACACCTTGCATGTAATTGCACCATTGAATCAAATGAAGGTGACATATATAATGAGCCAGTGAATGAGGATGTGAAGAGCGTCATTATTGAAAACATCTATCATATCACGGGGCATAAGGAATATTATATCAATCCCACAGAGATGGGGAGATAAGTTGGAGAAGTGTGAAGTCGTTTGTTATTGATTTGTAGGATGTTATGGAGAGGTGGAAGCACAAGATGTATGAAGTTTCTACCAGGTGTTGCGAACAAGTTACCATTGTTATGGGAAAAGATGAATTTGGGCCCTATCAATTCGACATGTTGGATTCGGTGGATACTTTCATTGTCAAGATGAAACATATTCCCTTACTCCATCCAGTATGTTCCCTTGATACAATGTTAATAGGTATACCGACACAGTGGTGGGCAACACATTGAGAGTGTCTCTATGAATGGAAAGTGCTGGAGGATTCTATAAGGGAAAGGTTCTAAGCGAGGGTAGACTTCCACCGATACATGTGTTCTTGTGAAAGAAATTGCGTAGAAAAACAACAACAAGGTACACGATGAATCTATCTGAAAACCCAACATGCTCTGTTGATAAGCAATTTCATTTGTTTGGTTCCTCTAGCTTCTATAGAGAAAACAAATGAGACGCACAGGCCTAAGGATGAGTAGGGATGTCAACATATGCCCCCAAGTCTAGTTGTGATTAATGCAGATCCTCCATGGTGAAGACCAAGAATCTCGATCTGTGTGAAAAAGTGTCGCGATCCACCAGGAGTCGACGTGGAATATTAAGACTTGAACTAATGCATGGGTGTGCAGGAGTCATGCATAGTACCCCCAAAGAATAGGACCTCGCACATGTATAGATATTTCAACATCACACCCAAAAAGTAAGGCGACATAGACCCTTATGTGAAATAAAATACCAACAAATCCATTGTATGTTTCCAAGGAGTTAATATGTTTTGACATCACCTAGTGGTAAATGCTAAAATATCATCTGGAGATTTTGCACGTTTGGAAATAGACAAGAATTTAAATGTCTTGTGAATATGAAAGGATAGAAGCAGGATGACATGGACTGGCACCACGGTACAGTTGATGGTGGCCATAAGGAGAAATGGTCCTTCCACACTCACTGACGGTCGAGGGGTGACGGGATGACATAGGAAATTATGTCCTTGTGATACTCAAGGTGGGAAGTACTACACTCTGAGTTATTAATGAATTGGAACATTTACCAACAGATCATCACACCGCACTCAGATGGAACCTTCCCCTGCAAGAATTAATATGGCCCCATTCAAATTCATGGGTTACTATTTGTAGTTTAAGCTCGTGTCCTCAGAGACACATAGAAACAAGAAAGGGTACTCAACAATGAGAAGAAGCACATTTGATGAGTACAACTTAGTACTTGAATCCATCCACCACGATCTCAACGATACAAAGAGCACTCAGTGAATATAGCTTCAAATGGCCTCGTTGAGCAAGTCGCGGGATTATAACAAATCGAAGGTTTTTATGGAAAGAGAGATACTAGAGTTGGTGCTACCTAAAAATTTTCATTTTATAGGAGCCCATAGTGGGAAGGTTCAGGACATCCACTCTGTCGACTATGACGTCTGAGACCCAACCCAATTCCTAGCATTGTTCTTTCCCAACTATGCAAAAGTTATTTGAAGTGTGGATGAACAATAAATTTTGCTCACACAAGAATGAGCCAAGCCACTTCGGCATGATGACACACTAACCCTGGTCAACTATCCTCACTTTGGCCACTGGGCATCGGTTACGGCCTGCATCTGCTTTCTACTTACTCAACTACACGGTGGCTACCTTTGGTTGGGAGAGAAATACCTAGTTGACGCAAAAGCTATCCATCGAGTTATAGGACTTCCCATGCATTGCGAGGAGCCTGAAAAAACACTGAAAGCCAAAGATGTCGCATAAGATGACATGTATGGACAGTACAACACATGATGAGGAACTTGTAAGGTTCTAATTCTAGAAATCAATGATCAACGAATTTGGTTTTCCACCCAACTACTCGCCTGTAATATATTGCGAAAATGTAGAAAAAATGAACGTCCTCATGGAGTCGTCATAGCCACAGAACATTGTATGGGAGGTGTTTAGTTGGCTTGGGCACGTTTTATCCTTAATGATTTCGTCGATGTTTTCTTGGATGCTCAAAACTTCAGGAAGGAATTCCACTATAGTTGGATCATGCTATTGTTTTCCATGAATCTCTGGAGACCCCCTCCAAGCTACGAGCATGCCATTGTGGGTGGCCCAACCTTTATGGACTCCCGATTCCTACCCTTACAAGTCAACATAGATCTTGTCGTTTAAGCCACCAATAATAAAGATGGAGAAAATGGACTTGAAATCTCCCTAGGTCATGAAAGCTAATACAAAAGAATTCGTTCAACTCACTCAGCAACTCCATGGGCCCACCCTTGATGAAATTGATAATTGGTTCAAGGAGTTCCTTCAGGAACTCATGAAGATGGTTCCTTTTGTGGAATCAATCACACCATGAGTCCATTGGCTCAAGGACGAGCCAACTAATAGTGTTGGGGGCATGTTGGCACCCAAAGTTTTGGGATAAATATTGCTCGTGTGCACAAAGACAGTTGTGTGCACACTCCAATTTTGTGTGCACACCAACAATTGCATGATAGATGAAACAAGAAGTGCACGCTATTTAGAACTCCCACAATGCGCACCAAGAATCAAGAAGATACCACGTGTATGTTTGAATCAAGAAGAACATCTTAGGGAATCTTACTAAACGATTAACTCAAGTAGCATAAGAGATCGTGGAGAAGTTAATGGATGAGATGGAAAGTTAGTTATTACGGCCATGACTCCAAAGAGGATATGTGGGTTGCATGTGGGTGGAAGAAGCGTGTGAGATTGATAGAAAGAAAAGCGAGTGGAGAAAAGATGAAAGTGATAGAGCATCAGAGAAGAGAAGGAAACAAAAAGGAGCAATGAAGATGTAGAGAAGATTTCTCTCGATCAAAAAATGAGTCTATCTAGTTTTTGCATGAGTCTATTTTGTGAGTTTGGTTTTGTATGTGACTGGAACAAGTCTTGTAAGGATTCTGTAATAGATTCATCATAGTAGTACATGCAGATTCTGAGAGAAAGCACATGGTTCCTTGTAATGCACAACTGATAGAATGTATGCGAGTGTAGGGTGTTATTGGATTATGAGTCCCTTGGTCCATGTATACCATTGGTTGGATGGAAATAATATAAGATGTTGTTATTCATGTCATTTACTATGTTAATTATGTGTTTAATGAATGAATATGGTAACGTTACATGTTGTTAATCTTTGAATGTGTTGTAATGGAATGTGTGAATATCAACCCAAGTGGTTTCCCTATGTAGCTTAAACCTTCATCATCGACACAAGAATATATGGTCTTTAGGATTCTCATGGAGTCTCAGATGAGACCTTTTTCAGTCTTCGACTGAGGACTGATATGTCGACGCCTTGCAGTTTTGTTGGTAAACTCTGAAAGAACCCTGGGTCATCAACCCCCTAGTGTTAAGAAGGATAAGTGAAAGAAAACCAACAATGAGTGATTCTTTATCACTTCTCAGGTGCTCTAGATGTCTACCATCAGTGGGGTTTACCCTGACTCTAGGGTAGGGAAAATCAGGGGCTAAATTTCTCCCATGGGATAATTTTCTACGCGTTTTCCAAAAAAATGGATTCACCAATTTCCTTTTGTTCTAAAAATGATTCACTCATATTCTATAGAATAAAAATATTTTACTTCGAAATCACCAAAATTTTATAGAAACTATATAAAATTCTTAGAAATTTGAATATTTTTACAAAAATATCGCCAAAATTTTTACAAATTGCATATTTTGGACCAATAATACTTAGCAAAGTTTCTACATTTTAACATAAATTTTCATCCTTAAAATTATCCCTGCTCCAAGGTCTCCTACAGATTCATTTATTCATAGTATATGTGTGTATGAATGAACCTGGACATTTCCTTTCACCTGAAGACAAAGGGAAAATGATTGAAGGATCTAGGCACAGGAATGCGCACGTGCTCCTGCTTAGGAATGCACACACTTTCTAAAGTATGTGCAATTTTCTATTCATGAATGCATGCACATTCCCGAGGATGTGCGCTACTTAACAATGTGTGCACATTCCCGAGGATGTGCACTACTCATGAACGCATGCATGTTCCTAAGGATGTGCACTACTCAAGAATGTCCATGTGTTCCTAGAGCACATGTGTGTTTCTAGAGCATGCGCATTCTTTTCATTTCAATTTTTTTGGGCGGGAGGGACAACTATAGCATACGATTTTATTGATTCCATTGTCTCATATTTAGGGCTCGGGATGACAAATCTAGTGGTTTGGGCTACAAATACATTAAAACCTCCATTTTTGTGAATACCTCTCAATAACTCTATTTTTTGTGTTACTTTGTATAGGCTACACAAATCCCTCGTCAATGAAACTACATACACATATAGAGTTGATTGTGCAGATTCCAAATATACAATTTTCTTTTAAAATTCATATTGTTTACTATTTTTAATATATATTTTTATTGAAATATATTAGAATCCTAAAATAGATACCTTTTTTATTTGTGCTATAACAATTTATCACCTTAAGCATTTTTAAAATAAGTTATATGCCTCACTAGAACAAATTGAGATGTACAATCTAAATAAAATTTGTTTGATAATGTTAAGGCCCTAACCACCTTGCACTAACCCAAGGCCTTCTAATTTCAAGGATATATATATATATATATATATATATATATATATATATATATATATATATATATATATATATATATATATATATCACACTAGAGCAACGCCTTCTCTATAATTCAACAAAAAAATTTTTAAGGAAATTCCATCATACCACTCTTAGAAAAGTTCAAATTTCACATAGCTATACATAAATTTTATAAATAAAAATTATATATTTGGAAAGTTAATATTTTTACATCATATTCAATTTCATTGTAAAAGTACCTAGAATAATCCCTCAAATTAACAAATTGTTGATTTTTCATGTTTACATTGCTACGTGTCATGAAACACCATCATTAACTTGCACCCACCCACTCCCAACATACCAATTTTATTTTCAATGCACCCATTAAAATCATCCACAAATTTAAATTTAATAATCTTCTTTTCATAAAATACATAGTTTAGTTTCAATTTTTTCAAAATTTTGATTGAAACCTTATAAACTATTTAATAGTCTTCTTTTCGTAATGGACATAGTTTAGTTTTAAATTGTTAGTTTTTAAAAAAAAAAAAAAAAAAATCAAACCATCTAAACTATTACAAATTAAAAATCTAAACTATTACAAATTAAAAATATGGAAAAACTTTCACTAAAACTTTGATTAATAAAACTATGCAAAAAAAAACTAAATTCCTAACTAATTTAATCCGTACAACTTTACTTTACCAAAAGCAACCGTTGTAAATAATTTAATCGCTAAAACTTTGATTTATAAAACCATGCACATAATCCAAATTCCTAACTAAATTCATCTTCAAACTTTACCAAAAGCAAACCGCTGTAAATAATTTGTATCCTATGCTTACATAAAATAATAGTTGTCTTATCTATTTTTTTGCGAGTCAAATTTCCACAAGGTAGAATGTTTAACGTTTAGAGTACTGCGTTGTGTTATCTATATTTTTTTTTCTCAAGAGTCAAATTTCCACTTTTTATGGTATTTTTAAGAAAATTAGTTGTTTTTATCAAAACTCCTAAAATAAGTTCTATAATCAAAATTAGTTGGTTGATATATTATCGAAAGGTTTTGGCTGATAAAATTAAAATTTTTAACAAAAATCCAATGCTTAGTTAAAGAAAATCCTAATTTACACTAGGTCCATGAAAATTCCTGATTTAATAAATAATCCACTGAATTCACATTACATTAGCTAGGAATTCACATTACCCTAGCTAGGAACGGAGAATATGAAAGGGTTGGAATTAAATTTGTTAATCATTTGAAAGTAGTAATTAGATGGTCACAAGTGAATTTTTTAATCATATTAAGTAAATGTTAAAAAGTAAACAGGTTAACTAATTCCCTCAAAAATGCAAGAAAGTTATTAACATGAGATTTCATTGATTGATTTGTAAGGACCAAGAAAAATATGCCAGCATCTTCAATTGATAACCTATTAGAATTTAGGGTTAAAAGATGATTAAATGTGCATAATATTAATTTGTAAGGACGACAAAAAATATGCCAACATCTTCAATTGATAACCTATTAAAATTTAGGGTTAAAATATGATTAAATATGCATAATATTAATTTGTAAAGACGACGAAAAATATGCCAACATCTTCAATTGATAACCTAATAGAATTTAGGGTTAAAAGATGATTAAATGTGAATAATAAGCTTTACGCATAATCAAACGATATTTGTAAATAGACGCGATCGCTGTATTTCTCCTGTGTGGAGAACCTAGGATCGTTATATTCCTGTACTTAATTCTATATTTGACCTTATTGAGATCCCCGATCAGTGTATCTGGACCACTGTG
>ML801745.1:57908-74531 GCA_009831015.1 Picea engelmannii
TAGAAATCATGTATTACTGTATCTCTGTGTTTATGGTTGCATCTCTGATATATTTCTGTTATATTACTGGATATACGTGATATCTCTGTGCATTTCTTTATTATATCTCCGCTCTCATTTCGTGCCGAAAATAATCCGGATCAATATACTTGCTGACCTCCTGTCAAAGTTTCGGCCAATAGAAATGTTTATGTAGAATCACCACTGTCTTTTCGACACCGAAGTGTCCTGCCACCCGACTATAGTGGGATTCCTAGATCATCTTCGCTTGCTCGCTTGATAGAACGCAAATGTGTCCCAGATGACACAACAACCCATCCTGAAGATGGAAATTATCGACAATTGTGTTTGCACCCAACATTTGGTAGGTGGTGGAAAAGTCTGGGTCTATCTCATAAAGTTGGGGCCATCCAGAGGTCTCATGGGCGCAAGATTCTAGCACCATGGTGAGTGTCTCGACTGGCGGTCTATTGAGGCAATCAGCGATGCGGTTGGTGCTTCATGTTTTATACTTGATGTTGAGGTGGAATTGTTGTAAGTATGTGGACCACTTTTGATGGAAGTTGTTTTGTAATTTTCCTTATGTCTGCATGAACTACAGTGGATTATGATCAGTGTGGATGACTGTCTCCTTCCCAAGAATGTAATGTCTCCACTGGCGGCAGGCTTGCACAATGGAGTACATTTCTTTGTCTTAAGTAGGGTACTTACAGACAGTGTATGATAGTGTCTCACTATGATAGGCCAGGACGTGGTCATGTTGAGTGAGAACGACACCCACAGCATAGTCTAAAGCATCTATCTCGATCTCAAAGGGTTGTTGTAGGTATGGTAGTGAAAGTATTGGGGCTAAGCACAAGCATTGCTTCAAATCATCGAATGCTAGTTGTTGGGACCAGCCCCATGCAAATTTTGCCTTGGTTATTTGGTTGAGGGCGACGCGGTTGGTGCTTACTATTTTATACTTGATGTTGAGGTGGAATTGTTGTAAGTATGTGGACCACTTTTGATGGCGGTCATTTTGTAATTTTCTTTGTGTCTGCATGAACTGCAGTGGCTTATGATCAGTGTGGATGACTGTCTCCTTCCCAAGAATGTAATGTCTTCACTGGCGGTAGGCTTCCACAATGGAGTACATTTCTTTGTCGTAAGTAGGGTACTTACAGATAGTGTATGATAGTGTCTCACTATGATAAGCCATAGGGTGGTTGTGCTGAGTGAGAACGACGCCCACAACATAGTCTGAAGCATCTGTCTCGATCTCAAAGGGTTGTTGCAGGTCTGGTAGTGAAAGTATTGGGGTTGAGCACAAGAATTTATTCAAATCACCGAACGCTTGTTGTTGGGACCAGCCCCACGCAAATTTTTCATTACCACCACCCCTAGTTATTTGGCTGAGGACCCATGCAATATGGGAGAATCCCAACATGAACTTGCGGTAGAAATTGCAAGGCCCAAGAAGCTCCAAAGCTCAGTCAGTGTGGTTGGGGATGGCCAGTCACGGATGACTTGTATCTTGGTTGGATCCACATGTACGTCATGTTGATCAACAATGTAGCCCAGGTAATGGACCCTATCCATGCCGAAGGAGCATTTTTACAAGTTGGTGTATAACTTGTGCTGTCGTAGGGTGTGCAAAATCTGCTAAATATGCCACAAGTGTTCTACCCAAGACTTGTTGTAAACGAGAATGTCATCCAGATACACCACTACAAAAGTATTGGTGAATGGTCGCATGATATCATCCATCATCCTCATGAAAGTGGCTACAGCATTTGTTAAACCAAAGGGCATGACCAACCATTCAAAAGGCCTTCCTTTGACTTGAAGGTGGTCTTCCATACATTTGTCTGTTCTATCGGGACCTGGTGGTAGCCAGACTTCAGATCAATCTTATTGAAGTATTTGGCCCCCGTGAGTTGATCAAGGAGGTCGTCGATTCGGGGAATTGCGTATCGATTTCTGACTGTGATTTTATTCAGGGCCCAATAATCAATGCAGAGTCATCAGGTTCCATCTTTCTTCTGTGCCAACATGATTGGGCTCCCGCAACGTGATGATCTAGGAAGGATGTGCCCCTTGTGGAGAAGTTCTTGGATCTGTCATTTGATCTCCTCATTCTCTAACATAGAGCAGCGATAGATTGGCCCATTGGGAAATAATGCATCAGGGGTTAGATCGATGGGGTGCTTGACCTGATAGTACAGAGGTACCCTGGTAGGTGAGGAGAAGATATCTGAGTATTCTTCGATGACCTTATCTACTTTCATCTACTGTGTGTGGATAGGTCAGCTACAGAGACCTTGGATGTGGTTGTGATCTTTTGCTCATTCCAAGAGTGAATCACAAAGAAGGCAAACTTCCTCGCTTGAGAGATGACCTTCCTGCATTGCTTGGAAGAGATCAAGGAAATAGCACTAGGTGGGACTACCTCTGGTATCCTGTACAATTTCTTGTTCAAAGTAATAATAACACTATGGGGCCTAGACTCATATACATCATGACATTTCCATAAATAAGGTTGGCTCAAAATAACATCACAAACTTCAAGAGGAGAAACATCACACAATACCTCGTCTTTGAAGGGCTTGATGTCGTATGACAGTCGACACTATTGGCTGACGTGGAGATCGTTTCCTTAGCGGAGCCATCCAATGGTGTAGGGTTGTGGGTGCAGCGTTGTCAGTAGGGACAACTGCTTGAAAACCTCTACTGAGATGAGGTTCTTCTATCTACCGCTATCAACGATGAAGTGCAGCGGGGTGCATTTTACCCACATCTGTGAATGGAAGAGGCACTCTCCTTCTTCTAGCTTGTCTGGTTCATCATGTTGGAGCTTGGTGGTAGCAATGGTGGCACTGGGTTCTGCGTCAATGATCTGTCTTCCCCTTTCTTGTTTCGAATCAGAGTCAGAACCTGCATCTGATTTAGAGGCTTTCACTTCGGCCACCAATGAATGCTTTGAGCAACAATAAGCAATGTTATGCCAACGGATCTTATGGAAGTTGCACCACTTCTTGGTATCTTTCTTTGTCTTTATGGTGTCCTTCTTTGCTTGCGTCTTGGACTGGTTGTCCTGATACTGTCCATATTTTCTCTGTCCTTTGTTCTATGGGTTGGGGCTGCCATTTCCTGGCTTTTGCTGTGAGGGGTTGCCGGGCCCAAATTGTCACGTCTTTTGTTTGAGCTTATGCTCGATTTTGACAGCATATCGGTAGGTCGCGCCCAAGGAAGAGATGTCCAAAAATTCCATTTCGGTTTGGATGTATCTATGCAGAGCACCACGATACTTGAGCACCAAATGTCACTATGAATCTTTGATACCCAGCTTGGTGTGCAAGGTATGGAAGATATTTGTAAACTCTAGCACTGCTTGGTCTCTTTCTTGCCGCAGTGTTGTCCATTTGGTATCCAAGTCGTCATAACTTCCAACAGGGTAGTATTGTTCCTTAATAGCATCCCTGAAGGATTCCCAGGTGGTCATGACTGTAAATAATGAGGGTTCTTCTATTTCCTTTTTCCCACAAAAAGTTTCCCACCAATATTTGGCATGGGGAACGACTTTGAGGAGCACAAAAATAATATTTTCTCTATTCGAAAAGTTATAGATAGAAAAATACCCTTCTAGTAGATTCAACCACTTGTCTACACCATCTGCGTCTATCTAACCTTCAAATACAGGAATATCGAAGTTTATTTGTACCTTGAAGGGGGCGGTGCCTCTGCTTGAAGAAGATGCGTCACTTTTTGGTAGCCACCGAAGGATTTGCGTGAAACTATCCATCATCTCGTTCCTCTATTGCATGAGGGATTCCTCAAGCAACATTTTGAAAGGATCTCCTGTCCCGTCATCTTTATTTTCTCCTGCCATGAGAGGTCACTTGGGTTTGTGAGAGATTTGGTCCTCAAGAGAAACAAGATCGAGACCCAATTCTTTGTACTCTAACCTCGTTGGGGACATGCATTAAGACGACAAGGAGCAGACCTCTCTGATACCACTGATCTGGATTTTATGAGCAGAACGAAATTTCTACATATTATTAATAGATGCTTAACACATAATAACAGAGATACAGTAAAATTTGTTTTCTATTCAACAAGGAAATAAGTTGAAACTATAAAATGCAGTGGAAAACAAGCTTGTTGGAATGGTTGCGGCTTATCTCTAAGAAGAGATGTGATGGTTGCGCTCATTCGCAAGAAGATGATTACAATGAGGCTCTAAAGGCATTTTTTACAATAAACAGGAGTGTCAAAAACCCTAGACATCCAAAAACCTAACCCTAGGAGATGAAGCGCCAAAAGTCATGTGGGCCCAGTTTGGGTAAGTCAGTACATCAACTTCCCAGGGTCGTAGATCCAACCACCTTTTAATGGCCATGATTTTATTGAATAAGAATATTCATCCTCGTCACAATAAATGAAAGGCTATGATTTCAAACATTAACTTCCTTGAGTTTAGGGTTTTACTAAAAAAAAATTTTTTACTGCATTTATGTTTTTTTACTAGGTATAGTCTAGCTTCCCTTACCATATGGCACTTGGATGGTGCGGAGGATCCCTTGGGCAAGTAGAGCCTTCTTTACTAGTTGTGCGGCGTCGTCCGCCTTCCCTTACCAAATGTCAGTTGCATGGTAAGTGAGAGGCCTTGGGTAAGTGGGACAACTTCAACACCATCTTTTTTACCAGTTGTGTAGTGCCATTACCAAGTGGAGAGTCGTGGAGCGGTACCAGGTGGGATTCACTTTCTTCATTATGCTCATGCTCTGCAATTCTTATAGACTGAATTTCTTCAACAACCTTCTTTTTCTTTAGTAGGATCTTCCAAAATATTTTATATCTTTTGTTACAACAGTGACTTCATAAATAACTAGAATGTTGACGTTGATTGATGTTCCTCCCCATTTCATTGTATTCCATTTCAAAATACTAGACCCGGTTGCTACTACAACTTGAGAAGAATGCTCTCATACAATCCTTGAGAGATAATGCTACTATATCATTCTTCTTGTTTCATTTACACCAATTTGAAACACAGAGGTAGATTCAACTATAGCTGAAACAAACATGCAATAAGAGCTACAATTCAAAACACCAATTTGATGATGGGAGAAGACATATTCTAATGGTTACAACCTTAATCATTTCAAGGGTTTTCTATGGGTTACCCTCAACCAATTTACCATATCCATGGTTTTTCCTTAGATTATCTTCAAGGGTTTTCCTTAGTGTACCCTTAACCATTACAAGAGGTTTTTAGACGACCACAAACCATCACAAATCTAACGTAAGTATGGAAATTCTTCATTGAGTTTTGAACATCTACTTATTCCTTGATTCCTTTTTCTTGTATGAGCTTTTGTACATTGGAGGATTTTACCTTGTAGAATATTTTCAACATAAAAGTAGCATTTTTTTATTTATACACACTAATCCATCCACAATTTATCTACATATGAGGTTTCATTATTTGTTTTTTCCAACATGTGTGATGATCATGATTGGTAAGGTCACAAATATTGCAAGGATACAGGTCCCAACACTTAACTTGTGCATACCCTTTACTATCACAATGATTACATCATTGCTCTTGTTCCTGAATATATTTTGTTGCACCGTGATTGAGAATAATGTTTCTTCTTTAATAAATTTAGTATCCCCATTGTTTGCATTTCATTCATAACCAAGACCTTCATTATTTAACCTTATACAAATATTTATGGGCTTCTGGATCTCTTGCCCATTTGTGCCTAATCTTTTTCCATCAAAATCCATTTTTTTCATGAGTTTGGGTCCTATTCCTTTTATGTGCCTTTCAAAGCTACCAATTTCATCATCTTTAATATGATGTTTATCTTCAAACAGATCATCAAGCTCAACATTCTAAATCTTATTGTGTGAGAGATACATATGTATGGCATCAACCACTTCACTAGTATCACATGAACTATTTAGCATATCACTTGTATCACAAATTACATTACACATTACTTTTTCCTTTTTCACTTTCCTTTCCAATGTTAACAACACATTTTATTTTTCTAACAAATCTTGCTTCAAAGATTCTATTATTTGATTTGTTTTCATGAAGTGCTAAAATATCAATCACTTTTTTATTTAATGATTCCATCCTTTCCTCCAATTCATTTATATGTTGTATAGTGAGGTTAATAAATTCTTGATAGACCTTGTCTTTACACACTTTGGGTTATGCGATTTTTTTCATCAATGAATTATTAAATTAATTCTTACTAGCCTTTTGGTAAGCATATATTCAACTTTTTACTGAAGTAATTTGACTTCTTAATTAGCATGATGTAATCTTTTTCCTCCTTTATCCATTTTAGAGTGTTAAATGATTCACACTTACTTGTAAGGTATTAGATTATTGACAGGAGGGAAACGATTTATCCACAACTTCTATTGTATAAACACAAACACACATGAAGAAAGAGCTACAATTCATCAATCAGATGATTAACCCAAAAGATCTTGCACCTTTCTTTCACACTTCAACCTTTTTCCTTTTATACACCCACAAATAACATGTACAGGCCACTTCCATGATGTGCACTTGATTCATTCATTGAGAACGATTTGGATAGATTTAATTCAAAGAAAATTCACAATTTCACATGGATATCCTTGCTACCAATTTCCTCAATGAAATTTTGATCCAATCTCCTATACTTTGCGCTAAATTCTCTTCAAAGTATCTAGTTGGTAGTGGTTTTATCCTGGATTCCAAGTGAATAAACATATGGGCAGATTTTTAGACTTCATTCCAAAGTTTAGTATAGTTCTAAACTCTCGATGCAATTGTATAGTCAACTATCTTTTCCTATTAATGAGCAGGAGTAGGTAGGAGTAATTAAAATGTGTTTCAACAAAGATGACGGGTTCAATTTCATGCCTTCAGCGATTACAATGCCTCCTCTTGTATAATTCATAGGCGGTGACATGCGCACATTTTATACTTTGGTATTTTTAACGTTTTTATTTACACATGTTGTGATTCTATGTGATCCTTGTTTTTGTAGTAAGTGTTTACATTTCCACTTGGATGTTTACATAGTCATAAATTGAATCGTAATTTTTATTAGCATTGTTTTTGAATTTATGGTTACAAAAATTATTATAAAAAATTGTTTATTTAATTGTGAATTTTTTTATATGATATTTACATTTAATCTTTTTAAAAAAAATTAATTATATAATAAAACAATTTAGATCATTTTCATTAATATATTTAAAGTTGTATTTTATTGTTATATTTATGTGGTTTTTAATTTTTGTACGGAAATTTTTTTGTACTGTCTCACAGTGATGTGAATCATAACACTTCTTTATAGTTTTGAACTCTTAGTGAGGGGAACTTTTTTGAGGTTTTGAATAATTTTTTGTTTATGCTTCTTCCACTCACTGAGCACCTAGGCGTGTGTTCATAAATTAGTTATAGTTTCTTCAACTCGTTCAGCCACTGGACATATGAAATAAGGTGAATTGTTTGTTATTTTGTTTCAAATTTAATTTAAAATATATTTATAATTTAGTAATGTGTGAAAATTAAAGAGATTTAAATATAATTAATTTTTTTTTAATTTTAAATCTTTAAAAGTTTAATAAGTACAAATTTTTTAGAGATAATAATTAATATCATTATTATCAATTAAAAAAATCTTTTACATTTTTAAAGTCAATCCAAAATAACAATTGTTACTTATTTTCTCTTCTTTTTAATATGAGCACTCCATCACCTATTCCAAAAACTCATCATGCTAGGGGGAGGCCCCCCAAAGTCACCCTAGACATCCTTTACGATTATATGGAATCATTAGAAAAAAGGAGAGAAGAAGGAGATGTCAAATTATAAATAGAGTTAGAATCATTAAAAAAATGAGTGAAGAAAGAGACATAAAACTCCAAATAAAGCTAGAGGAAATGCTTGATAAAACAAATTAGACTCTTCAAAGATACCATTCAAACTCAAATAGAGGATAGATTGTTAGGGTTCAAGAGTCAATTGCAGACAATGGAGGATAAGATTCAAGAAATGGAAAAACAAAAACAATCAACCCAAGAAGGAGAGGTTGAAGAAAATCACAACTTAAGAGATAGGATTAAAGATCTAGAAGAAAAACTAACCAACAATTTGACCCACAATAATCTAGAAAACAAATTAAATATCAAACCCATCAAATAGGAAATGAATAAGCTAATAGAATTGGACCATGATCATAATAAAAGAGCCTTGAACCTCATAATTTTTGGTATAAAAGAACAACAAGAGGAGGATATGCTGGCAATAGTAAAAAAAGAATTAAAAAAAAAATCATAAATTGAAACAACTTACCTCATAGAAGCAAAGAGGATAGGAAAAATAATTGATCATAAAAATAGGTCAGTCTATGTCAAAGTAAGTTGTAATGACCATAAATATAGCATACTCACTAAATCTTCGAGCTTAAAAGGGTTAAGAATATTTATAAATGAAAACCTCATTCCCGAAAACCAAGTTGAATTAAGGAAGGAAGTTCAAAAGATAAAAGAAGCCAGGAAAGAAGGAAAATGGGAAATAATTAGAAATCAAAAAATTATTGCTAGAGATAGAGACCAGAAGGATAACAATAAATAGGAATTTGGGACACTCAGGATCCTTTTTTTGGAACTGTCATGGCTTTCCATGGCGCAAAGGTCCTATGATATGTTGGATCCCGAGTAATATTGATATTATTTTTCTAGTTGAAACTTGGGAGCATGAAGAGTCTAAGGTCCCTAACATAGAAGAATTTGTGGTCGACATGGAACAAAAATTCCCACCATAGAGGGATAGGAGGCATAGCTTGTTATATTAGAAAGAGTATTTCTACTCACATTCAACTTCATAAGATTGACCCTCTCAATCAGTACATTTGGATAGAAATTTCAGACACCAATGCTAAGTATATGTATATAGAAATTTTTTATTTTGCACCTATTAATTCTACTTTTTATAAGAAAAACAATCTAAATAGAAATTATCCCTATAATAATTTAGAACAAGATATTTATAGTTTGAAAAATAAATGTAATATCCTCCTGCTATGAGAATTTAATGTTAGGATTGCAACTAACCAAGCTAATCTTTTAAGCAATGATTCCAACCATGATCTTTTATGGCTAGATGAGGACCTTGTTTTATCTAATAGCTACAAAAGAAGCTCTGAATACCTAATTGAGAATTTGTTTGTTACTGAGTTGGTCAAGTTCTGCAACTCTCAAGACCTAATAATTTTCAATGGAGTAATGAAATGGAAAAACTACAACCAGATGACTTGTATTCATGGGCTAGGTAGCAGTGTCGTAGATTATGTGATATCTGATACCCTTGTTTCCAACCAAATAGTAACCTTTGACCTTTTAAATGACCATGAACCTTATTATGATCATATACCTTTAACCCTAACTCTAAACTTTTCCATGCACAAGAGCGTCATTGAAGAGAATTTTGATCATCAAAGGAAATTTTGCTTTGACAAAAGAAAAGTTGACCTTTTCTTAAAGGATTTAAATAGTGAATTACATGTCCTAACTTATAAGGACAACATTGAAGACCTCTATCATAATTTTACAACTACCCTTTCCACTTCTATTAACAAGTTCTCTTTCGAGGTGTCTTGTAAAAAGAATAATAGAACGACCAACCCTTGGTATGATAAAGAATGTAAAATTGCTAGGAGATCCATTAGGGATGCTTTTAATGATTCCTTAAAACTTGATAATATCAATACATATAAATCCCTAATTAAAAGGAAAAAAGGGTACTATATCAATAAAAGGCAAGAGCAACTTCCATGACTATCTAAGTTGGATCCTAAGAAGTTTTGGAGGAAAATTCTAAACTGCAATACTAAAGAAAATAATATGATTCCCTTAAGGGACTAGAATTCCTACCTTAAAATTATTTATGAGTTCCCTAATGCCTTGTACACTATTCCTATTGTCCCTATAGAGGATGAAGTGTTTTCTTTGTATGACATAGAGTTTGGGGTTAAGCAACTTGCAAATCAGAAAGCTAAGGACATGGAAGGCTACCAAGCTGAAATTTTTAAAATCGAAGGGCCTATCCTCATTCCTCACATACACAAACTCTTCAATTTAGCAGTCAAGCAGGGTTTCCCTAAACCCTGGACGCAAAGCCTCATTGTTTCTATTTCTAAAAATGGGGATAGAAACATTCCCTCTAATTATAGGAACATTATGATTAGCCCGATTTTAGCCAAAATTTATGGAATTATTTTGGAAAAGAAGATTAGCCTTTGGCCAGAAAGTCATGGTAAAAGAGATAAAGGTCGGGCTAGGTTTAGGAGATATCATTCAACTATGTACCATCTTGTTACCTTTAGGATCATTACAGAGGAGTTATGTAATCCTAAAACCAAGTTTTTTTGTTGCTTTGTTGACTTTACAAAATATTTTGACACGGTTCCTAGGAAAAACATTTGAAATAGGTTGGAATAGATAAAATTTCCTTTCGAGTTGAGGGTTGCTACAATAAGGTTGTATGAGAACATTGTTTCCAATTTTAAAAACATTAAGGGATGGTCAAAAGAGATTAACTGCATTGTTGGATTCAAACAAGGTTGTCCCTTGTCCCCTACCCTTTTTGGCATATACATTGATAAATTACAATATTGCTTGGAAGAAGTAGGTTGTTTCTACCGTACTCTCACTGATATAGTCATCAATCTTCTTCTTTGTGCCAATGCTATCGTTCTTATGGGGAAGAATCCCCACCATCATGAAAACCAACTAAGAATCCTCAAGGAGTTTTGCTCCAATATGGGTATGACTGTTAATACTGACAAGACTAAGGTCATGATAATTAAATCCAATAAGATCACTTTTGATACCTTTGTATATGACCACAAGCTCAACTGGAATTATAGCATTGAGAAAAGAATTATTGGGGGATGGAAAGCTTATTATGGGCTTGAAAACAATTTTAAATCAGTCAATCTTTTCATATGGGATAAGAAGAAACTCCTATTTGAAACTCTTGTTATGCATGTTATTCTTTATGGATGTGAATTTTGGGGATGTGGTATTTCTTGTGAATCCTGGAGAAAGATATAGCAAATACAAAAAAGTTTTATAACCTATAATCTCAAAATTAAAGGAAATATGTCATATCCCATCCTCTTCTTAGAGGCAAGCCTTTCCCCTATTAAGAGCGTGGCTATGACTAGATACCTAATGTATAAGAATAAGTTAAACAACATGGAAAACAAGAGGCTTCCTAAAATTGCTTCAAAATCTAGTCGTAACCACCATTGACTCACATGAGGATGGCATAGAGTTGCCCATTCTTGGCTAAACTATTCGAGAATCATGGAAGACACCATTTTGCAAAATAAAGATACTATTAAAAATATCATCAACTCAAAATTTAAGGAGAAAATTTGGTGTGATAAAGAGTTAGAGGAAAAAATAAATTTAAGGTATTATAAGTATGTAATCAACCATAATCTAGAAGATCAAAATTACCTCTATTTTTTTGACAAGTGTAAAGAAAAAAATAAGCATCACTAAGATAAAAAAATATATATATATCACGAGCTCCATAGTGAAACTGGGCGTTGATCAATTCCTAAAACGCCTTGGGATGAAAGAGTGTCACATTTGTGTCACTAAGAAGGTTGAAGATGAAAAGCACATTCTCTTAGATTGTCCATCCTATACCCAGATTAGATCTCAATTTCAAAATGTGTGTCACACTATCAAACTTCCTAACCTTTTAACTCAACAAAACTATAGTGATCTTGGAAAGCTTCTCTTAATGTTTTTCGAGCATAGAAACAAAATTCTAAGGAATTGCAAGTAATCCCTTATCCTCTTAAGTTTTGATAGGTCAATTCAATCTCAGTGAACATCATCATCATCATCATATACCATTTTAATTTATTTTATTATTATAATTTTGTATCTTTTTATTTTGGCAACTCTTGTAATTGATTATTTTGTTGGTTTACTTTAAAGAAAATTTTCTGAAATAATAATCAAAATAGTAACATACAAAATATAAATATTTTTTAATTGAAATTAAATTATTTAAAATAGTGGCCAAAACACTAACACACAAAATATAAGTATTTATATTGTTTTTAGCAAGCATAATGATGATGATGAAGAATTGGTCTATCCAACCTTAAAAGGGTAAGGGATTACTTGCAAATTTTTAGAATTGTGTTTCTATGTTAGAAAAACATTAATAAAGCATAATAATATAAATTCATTAATGTTTTTAAGTACTTAAAGATTTAGTTTTTTTAGAGTATAAAATATTAATAAAGCATATATATATATATATATATATATATATATATATATATATAAGGAAAGATATACTTAAACATGTTTGATTTGACATATAAAATTAATTGATGACTTTGCTTTTGAATTTATAGTTGCAAAATTTATTATGATAAATTGTGAATTTAAACGTGAATTTTTTTATATGATTTTTATATTTATATATATTTTTAAAATTTTAATTATACAATAAAATCATTTAATTTATTTTTATTAATATATTTAAAATTTTATTTTAAATTATTTAAGTAATTTTTATTAATATATTTAAAATTTTATTTTATTAATATACAATTATGTATCATTTTATTTTTTTATTATTATAATTATTTATTTATTTTTTAGGATTTTTTATTTTGTTGGTTTGCTTAAAGTAAATTGTTTAAAATAATAATCAAAATACTAATATACAAAATATAAATACTTTTTAATTAAAATTAAATTATTTAAACTGGTCTCCAAAATACTAACACATAAAATATAAGTAATTAAACATATTCAAACAATAATAATAAAAACTACATCAAATAAATAAATAAGTAAATTCAAAATTAACAATATTAAATATTTATATTATTTATTTATTTTAAAGAAAAAATGTTCAATGTAAATCAAATTTCTAATAACAATATATTATATAAAAAAAAAAGACAATATTTTATATTTTAAACTAAATGTCTAATAACAATATATCAAGAGAAAGACAACATTTTATATTTTGATTCACATTAAGATATTTTATATCTTTCATATCTTTATGCAAGGTTCCAGTATATAAAAAAAATTATTTTGATGAAAATTTATTTCATTATAAATATACAAAGAAAATAATATATAAAAGAAAACACCATGGCATGAAATATTATGCCACTTTTGTAACACTGAGAGGGTTGAAGATGAAAAGCACTTTCTCCTAGAGTGTCCTTGTATGAACAAGTTAGTTGTATGAGAACACATTAGTTGTATGAATCTATCCACAAAAACAATACCACAAAATAAATCACAGTTAGTCATAAATGGATTTCAATTAAATATTTTAGTACTATAAATCATAATTGTTTTTAATCTCTTCCTTTGTTTTTTCATGACAATCGAAATTTGCAACACCAAAAATCAGAATGCATAAATGCATACTCTAATTTTATATATGCTTATTTGTAAGGGATAGATTTTATAGTTCAAGATCATATGATATCAATGTCCTTAGAACAAGTATGATTATAAGTTTCCTTTTATGTAATATATCACATCAATTCAAATTTTCTTTCTTTTTCACAAAGGAAACACTTAGTTTTGTTTTTTAAAACTTTGCCAAAACTTCATTTTTGTAATGTTTCGAACACAAACCAACCTTGTCATGTGATAAACATGCCCTAACGTTGCAATCTGAAAAACAAAACCAGACGTTATAATGTGACGCACATACTAATGTTGCAATATGTTGAACATAGTAATGTCACACAATGACGAACATAGTAACGTTGCAATCTAACAAACATAGTAACATTGTTATTTGTTGAATATAGTAACGTCGCAATGTGATGAGCATAACCTGATGTCACAATGTGACAAACATAGCCATGATGTTACAATGTGGATAGTAACATTGCAATGTGACGAACATAAACATATGTTGCAATGTGACGAACATAAACATACATTGCAATGTGTCACACATCGCCATATCATCGCAATGTGAAGAACATTTGTTCATGTTGCAATGTGATGAACATAGCCCGACGTCGCAATGTGACGAACATTTTCTCATGGTGCAATGTGACGAACATTTGTCGATGTTGCAATGTGACGAACATTTTCTCTTGTTGCAATGTGATGAACATTTGTTGACGTTGTAATGTGACACACATAGCCTGACATCAGGGCGATGTGACAAACATTTCCAAACATCGCAATGTGTTGATCATAGTAATATTGCAATCTACCAAAACATAGTATCGACTCAATGTGACAAACATATAAAGACATCGCAATGTGACAAACATATACGAGCGTAGCAATGGGACGAACATATATAGACATTGCAATGTGATGAACATAGTCATATCATCACAATGTGATGAATATAAACGGACATCACAATGTGACAAACATATTCCCTATCGTCGCATTATTACGAACACATACTTGAGTTGCAATGTGACGCACATATCCTGACGTCACATTCTGACGGACATTTCCAAACATTGCAATGGGACGAACACAACCCATTTTCGCAATTTGATGTACATAACCCAATGTGGCAATGTGACAAACATAGACCAACACTACAATGAGATAAACATTTCCCAACGTTGTAATGTGGCGAACATAACCCATTGTCGAACTATGACAAACCTATTCCAACACCATAATGTGACAAACAAAAACCCTTCACTATAATTTGATGACCATAACCTTACAATGTCATGTGACGAACAAAAGTTGATGTCATAATGTGACGAACAAAACCTGATGTCGCAAAGTGACACACAAAACATGATCAACATTGTAATGTTGTAGTGCCATAGTAAACTATGGTTAAAGATAATCAACATGGCCCACCATAATCAGATCCATGTGGTCAACCATGGGCATGGTCAACCATAATAAACCTTGGTCAACCATAGTCAATCATGGTCATGGTCAACCACAGTCAACCAGGGTAAAGGACAACCACAATCAACCATAACCAACCTTTCCTTCACAAAGTTAACCAAGGTCTATCAAAGTTAACCGTGGTTATGGTAAACCATAAGAAACCATAGTCATTGTCAATTAATGTATTAATGTATTAATACTTTAATAATTTATTATTAATGTATTAATGTATTAATACTTTAATAATTTATTATTAATGTATTAATACTTTAATAATTTATTATTAATGTATTACTACTTTAATAATGTATTTATGAAGGTAATAATACTTTAATAATGTATTTATTAACGTATTATTACTTTAATAATGCATTATTTTAATGTATGAATACTTTAATAATGTATTACTACTTTATTAATGTATTACTTTATCATTGTATTAATACTTTATTAATGTTTTAATGTATTAAGGTGAGTGCAAGCTAATGATGATCTCTCATGACACGTTAGTGGTAATGCAAACATGGAAAAATAGCAATCTGTTAACTTGGAGGGATTATTCAAGGTAATTTTACAATGAATTTGAATATGGCATAAGAAGACAAAACATAGGAAATTGAATTAGTTTTCCAAATATACAAGTTTTGTTCATAGAAATTGTGAATAACTATGTGAAATTTGATTTTTTTCTAACAGTGGTATGTTAATTTTCCAACAAAATATAAGGTATATGTCTTTTTTCATGCATATGTTGAGTACCTTAACGATGGAATTTCATTCCAAAAACTTGTATAATTGTAGAAAACTCGTTGTTCTAGTGTGGTGTATTTTTTGGAAATTTATAATATTAATTTTATATGTTTTTTTAAATTATAAAGTCAATATATCTTTGAAATTACAACGCCTTTTGTTCGTGCAGGCTAAGAGGGTCTTAACATGATCAAAAGAATTTCATAGATATTGATCTCCTCTAGTGCAGCATATAACTCATTCTAGACATGGTTTAGCCAACAAAAGGTTATAGCTGAAATAAGAGAGGTATGTATTCTAGGATTTTGATATATAAGAAGACAAAAATAGATTAAAAATAGTAAAAAATATTAATTAAAAAAAACATCTATATATTTGGAATCTGGATAGTCGAATATTGTGTTTGTAGTTTCATCAACAACTGAATTATGTAGCCTATAGAAAAATAACGTCAAAAACAGAGATATAGAGAGGTATTCATAAAAATTGAGGTTTTTATCAATTTGCATACCGAACCACTAGGTTTTTCATAAAGAACATAAATCCAAGTAAACCAAGTCAGTATGCATGTTGTCAATCCCTCCCCAAAAAAAAATGAATTCAAAAAAAACCTGCATGCATTCTTAAGAGTGTGCATGTGCTCTAAGAATGTGCAAGTGTTCCTAAGAGCATGCACCTGCTCCTATAACATGTTTTTTATCTTACATTCCTCTCTCTCTCTCTCTCTCTCTCTCTCACACACACTCCTATACATGTTAATACCTAAACATGGCAATACCTAGACCTTGCAAGGCATGGAAAGACCTATACTTAGACCTTTCCTTGACATGCCTTAGATTCTCACACCCACTCTCACTCTCTCTCTCTCTCTCTCTCTCTCTCTCTTCCCCTTTGTCCCTCCCTCCCCCATTACCCCCCTCTCTC
>ML801745.1:82414-101833 GCA_009831015.1 Picea engelmannii
TCCCTAGTGGCTCAAGCAATCAATTAAGGAATTGATTCCACTTTGAACAAATTCAATATCTCGTAAAATCATGTATTTCAATGCGAGTATTTTACTTCTCCAATGCAATAAAATATTAGATTAGTGCCTTTAAAATTGGGTGAATGGGGTATTTAACACACAATTTGGATCAACAATATCCCTAGGGGTGTAAATCCTCTTACTCCCTAGGGTATTCTAACCAACTTAGGGTAATTCTAGGAGGGTGTACACACTTATACTTCTCCTAGCAAACCTTCCTCAAAAATGACTTATAACCTTAACAAAAGGATGAAGCAATGATGGAGGGTGTATCCAACATACTCCTCCTAGAGTTTTCACCAACAATAACCAAAGATAAGCAAGAAAGAACAAGCATATGCATATTTTTCCTTACCAATTCCAAGAAATGAGATTTCAAACCCTAGTTCACCATGCAAAATATCATCCAAGAGCAAAAGATAAAGCCTTCAAGAGGTGTGCATCACTTCTTCTCATCCATTCACCAAAATATAACACCATAAACCATTTGCGAGAGAGATACCAAAAATGCACAAGTATAGCGAAAATTTCAGCCAAGTCTCATTCTCCACAAAGGAGAGTTATGTTATGAAATGAGATTCACATGGTCTCTATTTATACAAAACCTTAAAACATAATTTGTCCACTTAGAAAGGGTGAAACATAATATAAGGGTTCAAAAACCTTTATCTTACCCCTTGCATCAAATAATAATATTTAATTTTCACTTTAACACAATAGAAACACTAAAAATAAGATGATGTCACCCCTTTAGGGGACGTTTTGGCCACTTGAGCAAGTCATTGGAGACAAAAATGGAGGTTGTTGGGGATCCTTGAGCCTCCTCATCATGTTCTAGGGTCAATCCATGACTCCTCCAGTCAAACCATGCCAAGTGTCAATGTGAAATAACTCCATCACCACCAAACCCTCTCAAGCATTACGTCAACCCTCAAAAGATGGTGTGTTGCCTCTCTTAATCAAGTCATTTGGGTACTAGGGGTTGGATAAGATACTCCATGATGACATGTAAACCTCCAAAATCATGTCTTTTTGATCCGGTGTGCGGGCCTACAACATCCAACCTGTGGGCTCTGTGCCCCGTGAAAGCCTAAGCTAGTCTTGTTCTCCCAAAACCGGCTACCAAGCAAGGTCATGAAAATAAAAGGGTACGCCCTCCAAAGATCTCAGGTCAAAGATATCATGACAAGTGTAAATTGTTGAATTGTAATGGTGACTCAAGCACATGTAGTTTCTTTTTAATTTATCATGAACTTGAACCATAAACAATGCAGCAACATAAAATAAAATAGTTTCATTAAACCAAGATCAGAAGAAGAATAACCACGCACAAGAAACAAGAAATTATCCTGGGAAAACCCTTTATCAAACAAGGGAAAAAACCCAGCAACCCTTTGTTATATTTCCAAGAGAAGAAACCCTCTCCACACAAAATATGGGTGCCAACAAAGGTGGCCCTCAAGACAAAACCCTAGTGCACACAATAAGGTGCTCTATGACCAAGAAAGATAGCGCAGGAGAAGTGCGCACCAAATTTAATCTCTCCAAGTAATGTGTTGAGTGAGTGAGATGAATGATCCACAATGGGGATCATTCACTAATATATACATGACCTAACTCAATGAATAGACATGTCTCTTCATTGGCACAATAGGACCAACTTGTACAACTCAATAATACAAATAGTCTTTTACATAATATTCATTTTCTTTACACAATAGTGCCGACTTGTATCCTTCAAAATTCAAATTAGGGTTTTACAATAGTCTTACTCTTTGACAATATAGCAAGGGGTCTCACACGCATCCTCTAGTACTCTGCCACTAGGGACAAGTCCACATGTGCTCAACCACAAGGGACGTCACTCTCAAACAGATCAACTCAACTAAATCTATAGGAGTACGAACTGGAGATCCATCTCAAGTAGACTCAACTAAGTCCATAGGAGTATGACAGGAGACCATATCAACTTAGTCTAGAGGAGCACAACAAGAGACCAACATAGGTTAACTCAACTCATTCCAGAGGAGTACGACTCACCTATCACATAGGTGTTCTCTCAGATAAACTCAACTCATTCCAGAGGAGTACGATCTGAAGAATGCCTCATGAAGTTGCAATCATCAACACTCCCTCTCATCTAGGTAGGCATTCTCCACCAGACCAAGTCTCTCACGGAAGTACTCGAACTTCATCCTGGAAAGCGGTTTGGTGAATACATCTACAACTTTCTCGTGTGTATAATGGTACTACACATGTACTTCTTTCCTCTACACCATATCTCTTATGTAATGGTATTTTATCTCGATGTGTTTCGATTTATCGTGAAACACATGATTCTTTGAGAGTTTCACACAACTTTGATTTTTGCAATGGATAACAATGGAATCAATCTCATGTCCAAATAAGTCTGCAAGAATCTTGTGAAGTCACACTGCTTCGTGGACTTCCACACATAATGCAATGTACTCTGCTTCTGTGGTACTCAAAGCCACATAAATTTGTTTCTTGTTGCACCAAGAAACCATGGCAGATCCCAAAGTAAAACAACAACTGGAGGAACTCTTTCGGTCCACTGCACTCCCTGCCCAATCTGCATCAGCATATCCCTGCAATATCATGTCTACACGGGAAGCATATCTCATTCCATAAGAAATTGTGCCTCGTAAATATATCAACACATGCTTCGCTACTATCCAGTGTATTTTTCTCGACTGACTCATAAACTGACTAAGTACACTCATTGCATAGCATATATCAGGTCTGGTGTTAACCATATACATCAATGATCCAATTAGTTGTATGTAAGATGTGGATCAATCTCTATTGAATCAGAAGAAGTCTCGCTCAATTTCTTCAGATTCATCACCATCGATGTAGCCATGGGCTTGCAGTTTGTCATCCCGAATTTCTTCAATATCTCCATTGTGTATTTCCCTTGACTCGGGAGAATCTCATCAGTCTTATGCCACACTTCTAGTCCCAAGAAGTAGTGCATCGTACCAAGGTCCTTCATCTCGAATTTAGAAGCCAATGCACGCTTGCATTAACAATAAGGATTTATGAACCGTTGAGGAATAAGTCATCAAAATATAGGACCAAAATTAGGCACTCATCACCAACAATGTTGTAGTATAGGTTGTGATCAACAACACTCTTGTTGAATCCAAAACTCCTCAAGTATCCATCAATATTATCATATCATGCATGAGGTGCCTGCTTTAGTCCATACAGG
Organism: Picea engelmannii; assembly: GCA_009831015.1. Classification (NCBI taxonomy): domain Eukaryota; kingdom Viridiplantae; phylum Streptophyta; class Pinopsida; order Pinales; family Pinaceae; genus Picea; species Picea engelmannii. The sequence goes on from ML801745.1 coordinate 85,710, forward strand.
GCTTTCTTCAACTTGCACACATGAGACTCCTTCTCATGTATCACGAATCCATATGGATTCTTGATGTAAACTTCTTCCTCAATTTCTCCATTGAGAAAGGTTGTCTTTGCATCCATGTGATGTAGTATCCAACCCATGGATTTGGAAAGGATAATAATCGTACGGATGGAAGTGTATCGGGAAACAGGAGCAAATGTCTCCTCATAATCTATTCCCTCCACTTGAGAGAATTCTCTAGCCACAAATCTCGCTTTGTACTTCTCGACACTTCCATCGGTTGCATGTTTGATCTTATAGATCCACTTGGAATTCACTATATACTTTCCTTTCAGTCTCGGAACAATATCCCACACCTCATTCTTCATGATGGACTAATACTCTTTGGTCATGGCATCTTTCCAAACCTGCTGACCTGCTGCTTCTCCATGACAAGAAGGCTCGGTATCAATGATGTGGTTCATAGTTGAAACATAGCTCTAAAATATATGTGGTCTCTCTTCCATCTGCAAGATATCATAAAGAAACCTTTTCTCCACAAGTTCTGCTAGCTCTAATTTCTTCTCAAATAGTTTGACTCCCTTTGAGTCAAGTGACTCCCTCTGATGTCTGAAGGATACACATATGTCCTGGAGGAAATTGTGACATCATCATTTTCCTGTTTTGTTATCCTAGAGACATCCCATTCCTTCTCAAGTCCTTTATTTACTCTACAATACTTTACTAAGAAATGAGAAATATGGACTCTCGTACCAGGGATCATGGCCCTTCAATAATGAAATAAGAAATTTGGCCTCCCATAAGGATAATAACCAAAATGGCCTCATGTACTAGGATAATAACCAACCAAGAAAAATTGGACTCTCATACTAGGGATAATGGTCCAAGTCATGAGGGCTCCCATACTAGGGATAATACCCTTCATTATAAAATGAAATCTACTAGAGAGAAATGATGAAATCCAATAAGGAATGTAGTACAAAACTTACCTTAGTCTACAATCATGCTCAATCTTGTTTTTGCTCCTCCTGAGAAGGTTGAGATAGAGAAGAACTCCTCGTCGTTCTTGTTTTCACTCCTTGAGTTATTTTGAGGTGGATTTTGATCAACATGTTGCTTTCCTTTCTTCCACAAAGGACAATGATTCACATAGTGACAAGGGCTTGATCTGCTTCAAAAATTTTGTCACAAAAAATATCTATAGATCTGCTTCAAAAATTGTCATAAGGAATTACCTCGGATCCACTCAGTGCTGCCACATATCTATCGTAGAAGAATATCACAAATTCAACCTTCAAGATACCTTAGAGCTTACCTCAAATCTCCCTCAAAATTCGATCTACAATTTTGTTAGTGGTCGGTTTAAGTCTGCGGTTAGGGCTCCTTCTAGCTGTGGCATCCCTAGAGGGGATTCTCCATGTTGTGGTCTCCTTTTTAAGACCCTAATCAAGGCTCGACCAAGGCTAATAGGCTTACGACCAATCTTAAACTTCACCATGGGGGTTAAGAAAAGGTTCGACCCTTTCCTTACACCAATGGAAGGGGTCTAGCAGCCCTTAAAATTCCATGGCCTTCCTTCATTGACTATGCAATAGGTCATATTCAAGAACACTGCTCTAATACCATGTTGAATTTTAATGGTGACTCAAGCACATGTAGTTTCTTTTCAATTTAGCATGAAATTGAACCATAAACAATGTTTCAACACAAAATACAATAGTTGCAGTAAACCAAGATCACAATAAGAATAACCATGCACAAGACACAAGAAGTTATCATGGGAAAACCCTTTCTAAAACAAGGGAAAAAACCTAGCAACCCTTTGCTATATTTCCAAGAGACGAAACCCTCTCCACATAAAATATGGGTGCCAACAAAGGTGGCCCTCAAGACAAAACCCTAGCGCACACAATAGGGTTATTTATTACCAAGAAAGATAGCGCGGGAGAAGTGGATGATGAGGTGGAAGGGGTTTAGACTTCATAGTGTTAAATTTGGCAGAATCGATAGTCATTCTCCAATGAGAGGCCATATGGGCCACCCTGAGGCTAGCCAGGGAGATTTGGAGAATCAACCAATCTTGTGAGGTATTGAAAAAATCCAAGGGGAACGTACAACCTCTGTGAGTCAAACCAAAAGTCAAGACGAACGAGATTCTATGTGAGTCTAATGCAAAAGTCGGGGGGGGCGTACAACCTCTGTGAGCATAGACAGTCTAGTGAAAAATTCAGGAGGAATGTACAACCTCTGTGGGCATAGACAGACTAGTGCAAAAGTCAGGGGGAACATACAACCTCTGTGAGCTTAGTCAAGCCTTGTGAGCCATGAGAAAAAGTCAAGGCATCTAGCAAAAGTTAGGTTGAATATAAAATTCCTATGATCTAGAAACAAATGATATTCCAAATATTGCAAATGATATAAATGTATTGATCTAGTGCGTTGTCACGTGTAACATTATCCACCATGAAGATAATTTTGAATTGCCTTGTAAAGATTCGAGTTGTAACTGAAGTCTCGAGTCTAGTTCTATTTTAGAACTAAAGTGTAATGCTAAGTTATAACTGAAGTCTTAAGTCTAGTTCTATTTTAGAACTAAAGTGTAATGTTGAGTTGTAACTAAAGTCTTAACTCTAGTTCTATTTTAGAACTAAAGTGTAATGTTGAGTTGTAACTGAAGTCTTAAGTCTAGTTCTATTTTTGAACTAAAGTTTAATGTTGAGTTTCAATTGAAGTCTTAAGTCTAGTTCTATTTTCGAACTAAAGTGTAATGTTGAGTTGTGACTGAAGTCTCAAGTATAGTTCTATTTTTGAGCTAAAGTATACCAGTCTCAAGTCTAGTTCTATTTTCGAACTAAAGTGTAATGCTGAGTTGTAACTGAAGTCTCAAGTCTAGTTCTATTTTCGAACTAGAGTATACTAGTCTCAAGTCTATTTCTAAGTTTGAACTAAAGTAGGAAGTTGATTTATGATTGAAGCATGAAAACAAGTTACTATTTCAAGCCTCTCCTCTTCTCCTCTTCAACCTATATAAGCAAAGGTCGGCCCCTCTCTTCAACACACTTTTGATATGCAGGTTAAGGGAGAAGCAATAAAGAAGCATATCAGTGATAAAGAGGCACCATACCAAAGAAGCAAATCAGTGTTGTATATCAGCAATAGAGGTTGCATATCAGAGGCATATATCATCAGCATATCAATGTTGTATATCAATAATAGAGGCAACATATCAGAGGTGTATTTCAGCAAGGTCTCTGAGGTCTTTGTCAGGTCAGAGTCATATTGGCAAGCTCTTTAAGAGAAGAAAATTCATGGTGGATATTTGTAAGTGATCTTACAATTATTAATGCAATAAAGGAATATCGCTTGCTGGGGTTTTTCTCCCTGTACAGGGTTTCCCCAGGGTATATGTGTTGTTGATGTGCATGCTTACTTATCTACATAGTTATTGCTATTCAGTTATGATTTGGTTTTGTTGAAGTGTATTAAGGTGGAATCAAAGTGTTGAAGAAAATAAAAGAATTAATCCTCATAATAAATAGAGCTCATAATTTAATACATAGGTCGATGAGTTTCACGACATACAAGGGCTCATATTATCTCATTTATGGGTGCCTTTGTAGAGGGTGTGTGGCACCTTCGTTTGCGATGCACATTTTCCAAGCCCATATTCTTGTCATTCTTTATTTCTTTCATGTTTTATGGAAAAAGTTGAAGGCCATTGTCCTGGCTTGGTGTCCAGATAACGACAATGTCATTCACAAATACCTCATGGAAATGTGAAGGTTGGCTCATGATGAGACCCCCTTTTTCTCAGTTGTGTAACTGAGTGCCACTACCCTAGCTTGGTGAGCAGATGTTGGTAATTTCATACCGATAAATACCCATGATCATGGTAGGTCAGCTCGTGATGAGACCTCCCATCCTCCAACTAACCCCTTAAGCATTCATTATCATTTATTTTTGTAGGTCCCCCTTTTCTTATAGAGAAATTTTTTATTGTTTTCTCGGGGATCCCTAGGCGAAGCATCTGGAAGATTTATATATAGAATTGTATCTTCTTATCCAACAGCAATCCCTCTGGGCCTTCATCCCCTTCTTCCCATGAAATGAGGTACATGTCGCCTTCTTGGGTCACCAAAGTCAAAGTGCCTAGAAAAAGACAATATTATGGGAGTGTAATGAGAGGAAGGTGGTAAGTGTGGTTGGGAATGATATGATAACCTCTCAAGATACCCCCAATCACAAACCTTCCCCAGAGGTTGGTCACTTACTAGGAAATCTATGACACTCACCAAGGTGAAACATGATCAAAAGAATAATGTCCAAGCAGGTGTTCTATAATCAAAAGCAGTGTAAATACAACATGTTTAAATGCCTTAAATATTAGGGTGATTACCTGCCACAATACCTTACTTGTACCGCATGCAGAAAGACCCATCTGCCTTCCAGAATCTAGTTGGTGTGGTGGATGGGCTGAAAATGGATCAGAATGTAGTGATAGAGCGGGATTATGTATGTGCAAGTGGACATTGCGAGTCATGTGGTCTCTCAGAACTCCATATATGCAACATGAGGGCCTCGAGACATCATCTACTTAGTTATCCCAAAAAATGGGGATAACATCTGGCTCCTACTTGGGGACATGTTCTCTTCGTAGAGTGCATGAGAACCGCAACATCTCCTAGTGGACCTATGCATACACTGAAACAAGAAAACCATAAAATCTAGGGTGGTTCTATCACTCTTCATCCATATACATAAAAATCCAAATTAAAACTAATCTAGAACCTTGGGGCCCTGAAGATCAAGCAATAGGTGATGTCAGGTGAATTCATACAACCAATGCTTAATTATGTAAAACAACAAAGATAAGTCAAGCACGTAATGATCATGAGAATAAATAGATATACAATCAATCGTGAAATGAAATGAAAAGATATGGGTGGGAGGGAGGAATTCTTGTTGGAAGGAGAAACCATCAACTTGATCATCCTTCCTGAAAGTGTAGCCACAAGCCTGATCAGTCCATCTCTGAAGAGGGATACCATATGTAGACGATGACTCATCTTCATCTTCACCCAAAAAAACATTTCTCCTTGGAGGTTGAAAAAATATGAGAGATCCCTGAAATACCTAACTATTTCCCTAAGAAGAATGGATGAGGTAAGGGACGGGCTCAGGTCTAGAGAAGGAAAAACATAGCCTCTTCATCTATGAGTCCCTGTAAAAATCCTAAATATGAAAATACTTCCTCTTTGTAGAGTGAGCATTTGATTGATCTGATATGGCCACGTTTTGGCATTCTTCAAAAATTGAGGATGAAGGTAGTTGAGAGTCCTCATACAACAAGTCTTCATCCTCAAAAAGATATGGATCACAAGTCCCAAGGGATGACTAAAAATAGTCCTGAAAATTTCGTGATCGGTCATCCTCGAATAAACTTGTAATCATGTCATCATCAGGCTTCCAAACATATGAATCATACCCGCATGAAAAGTAGTCCTTTGAATATGAAAACTCCAACCCCTTTTCTTGAGGGCTACCCTCAATGTCATAAATGGGGTCTCTATAAAAAATGAGACGACCAAAATATCACCTACGTCTTCCAATCTGTATGAAAGTTTTTATATGATCATAAACCATATCCAAAGGTTCTTTCATAATATCATTAGGATGACTGAAAATGACTATCTCTTTTTCTTCGTGTGTAGGAAGAGAAGAGGTTGGGGCGGTTTCAACAGGATCTTCAAATTCTTCATCATTGATGTTAGTTGCTTATTCAACTTCATGAATAAGAGGAGAGCATGGTTGGACACCCTTGACTTCATCAGGCAAGAGCAAAGATAGTGATGTCTCAACATGTTGCGCTTCATCAAGATTATTTTTTCTCTTGATGGGAATGCTCCTCCATTGCCTCTTCATCACACGAGGCTTGATCCTTAATGCATAGTGATTTGTTTTTATTTTCTTAAAAGGTTTTGTCGCATCCAAAGGCTCCTATAATACTTCTTCTCGTATAAATTCACAGAATAAAGTGTCATCAAGATTTTCAAAAGGATTACAACTCATCATGTTCTCTTCTTGATGTGTAGAAGGAACAAAGGCATGGATGTCTTCATCAAATGGAAGGGAAGATATGAGCACTTCTTCTTTATCAAATGTCTCATCTGGATCTTCATTGGGATCTTCTTGGTAACTTTCTTCATAAATCTGTCCTTCAAGCACTTCCTCATTTTCAAGGGCTAGTTCTTTGGTAGGAAATAACTCTTTTATACGATTCGGCATTTCCTAGCATCTTTATTAGCAGCCTTTTACTTTTACATATGTAAAAGTGCCCTCTTCGAGGCATAACAAGTTCTAGATGAGGGTTCATCCCATGGTACCATATTTCCATTGATTGAAAAGGCACTTCAATGGAGTCTCCATATGAGATCAAGGCTCATCAAAGGATGGAAAGGGGGGAAAATGAAAGGTGGGTTCTGTTGATTTTTTTATGTTTTTCCAACTGTTAAAGTATCATATTCTTTTATTATTATTTAATATGCAAAAGGATCACAACTGAAAGATAGATATCCATAGAAAAATAATATATATCCTCAGGGAAACCCTGAAGGGGGAGAAAACCCTGCAAACTTTCCTCGGTATAGATTCCTCCAACATGTACAATGTCATATAATTCTCTTTCACGAAATCAAGACCAAAGATACCCAGACAAGAACCAAGAATAGCCTCCTAGATAAGTGCACACTACTCTCTTGTACTTATGTTCAATGAGTGATCTCAAAATGACTCGATATAACCTCTATTTATAATTAAAAAACCTAAAAGACATGACTTATCAATAAACCCTTTCACAATTACACTTAGGAATAACTTATGAAATTACATAAAATCTCAACACTCCCTCTTAATGAGGAACGTATTTTATTCGACAAAGACTCTAACATTGTCACCATCCACAAGAGCTCATTTTTGTTGATTGCAGCTTCCTGAGACATCCTCCATATCGTTCTCCTCTGGACTGAGTTGAGACATATGTGAGAGAGAGCCCAAGTGTTGGGTGTGCCCATGTGATGGGTGTGCGTCGGACTCTGGATTGAGTTGTGATGATGTGTGGTCTCTTGTCTACTCCTCTAGACTAAGTTGAGATGACTTGACATGGTCTCCTTCCTTGTACTCCTTTGGACTGAGTTGAGTCGGCTAGAGATGGTCTCCTTCCTTGTACTCCTATGGACTTAGTTGAGTCAGCTTGAGATGGCTCTCCAAATGATACTCATGTGGACTCAATTGAGTGATTTTTTGAGAGTGACGTCCTTGTGGATGAGCACAGGTGGGAGTGTCCCTAGTGGTTGAGCACTAGAGGATGTGTGGATCCCTTGCTATATTGTCTGTGAGTAAGATTTGTTTGTAACCCTAATTATGTTGTGAAGGGTACAAGTCAGCCCCACCATGTGAAAGATAATTAATATTGTGTAATGATTAATTATATTTTTGAGTTATAGAAGTCGGTCCTATTGTGCCAATAGACACACCTTTTGTTGTGTCAAGTCTTGTATAAATCAGAGTGGATCCCCATTGTGGATCACACTCACTCACTTGTCATTTCATAATTTCAGCAAACACTTGTACAGCTGAAGTGCACATATTTCTAGGGCGCAAGTTTCTAGGTTTTGTAAGCACCCTATTGTGTGCTAAGGTCTATGGTGTGGGGGATCTTCTCTTGACAATATAGAAAATGATTGTTGTGTTTTTCCCTTGGTTGAGAAGGGTTTTCCCAGGATACTTCTCGAGTTCTTGTGCATGGTTATTCTTCTTGTGATCTTGGTTATTGCAACACTTTTGTATGGTATTGTTGCATTGTTTATGGTTCAAGTACATGATAAATGAAATAAAATACATGTGCATGAGATAAGCATTAAATTAAATATGGTATCATAGTAGATTTCCTGAAGAGACCATTGCACAAGCTATTAAAGAGCCAGTCGTCACCTTCTTGTTGCTACTACAAAAATGACCCTCCTTCTTTTGCCAGTTTCAGTACTTTACACTTGAGCGTTGGGGATATTTTTTTCATAGGAGTGTACGGCCTCCTTCAGTGCACCTCCAACAACTCTCAAGTTGCAATTCCAAGAATCTTTTATTTTTGTCCCCTAGGGTTTCTGTAGAATTTTGGTTTTAGGGTTTTTGTAGCTCTTTGAAGGATTTTAGCAGCTCACCAGTGTTCTTATGACTTTCCAAGGCTTATTTTTGGCAGTCATAAGTCCAAAAAAACATAAGGTTTCTATCCTAGCCTAGCCGTTAGGGTTTATGGAAGAATCTGCAAACCATGAGGAAAAGAACTTTGGTGGAAGATAGGCTTGATGGATCAAGCAACTTCAGTTCCTGGAAATCAAGACTACAGATTACCCTGGAAGAGGATGACCTATTAATTTTGATATGAAAGACTCTGCCAGAAACAACTACCGATGAAGAGAAGGATGATTGGAAGGCAGATGACGTCAAAGCAAGGAAGATAATCATCTATTCAGTAAGAGATCATATATTTCCTTGTATTGCTACCTTAAAGACACTTATGAGATGTATGATGCATTGAATAATATGTTTGAGAGAAACAACTTAATCGAAGCTCTTAGATTGAGGAATCGGCTTCAACATATCAAGATGACAAAATATGACATCGTTACTACCTTCTTCATGAAGATTTTAGAGATCAAAGATCAGCTAGGTGCCATTGGAGAAACCATATCAGACAAAGAACTTTTCTTGACTGCTCTCAATGCTCTTCCAAGACATTGGGAACCATTTCTTCAAAGTATCAGTGGTAGAGAAGATCTACTTGGATTTGATCATTTATGGATAGACTGCCCCCAGGAAGAAACCAAACTTATAGCCAAAGGAGTGTAAGACTCCCATCATGATGAAAATCATGCGCTTGCTTTCCATAGAAAGAAAGGAAGAAGAAATAGAAGAAGTTTCAACAAAGAATTCAAAGACAAGAAAACTTCATCAGCGTCAAGTCATGAACACAGAAAAGACAATTCAAAGATTTAGTGTTTCAGATGTGACAAGTATGGACACATTGCGATAAATTGTCCTAATAGGAAGAAAGGAAGACAACTTGCATCCTCTATTGATGTAGATCCAGAACCACATCAGAGAGATGAAGACATAAAATATGAATCATTCTTCTTCATATAATCACTCTCAAGTACGGTTCCTACTGAGAGTGATATTTGATTAATTAACAGTGGTGCTTCCAGACACATGATCGAATATAGAGTTCATCTAACATACCTTGTTGAGAAAGAGTCTATTCCACATGTTGTACTTGGATACAATGCTAGATATACTATGAAAGGAGTTGGAACTTTTGCATTCCAACTATATTATGGCATACCACTTCAATTGAGTGAGGTATTATATGTACCTGGAATGAAAAGGAACCTTGTCTATGTTTCTTCCTTAGAGGATAAAGGCTACAAGGTTACCTTCTCTGAAGGAAAATTTCTTGCATGGCACAATAACTCACATGTGAATTATGCCTAAGTGATTGGTGTTTGAGAAAACAGCTTGTACAGATTGATTGTCCGACCAGTCCAGGCCCTGTTACATAATACTATCAGCCTGAGTGAGATATTGAATAGGAGACTTGCTCATATACATTCTAGATCCCTTCCCTCTCTGGGGAAGATGGTAACAGGTCTTTCATAGATACATGTTCAACATGATGGCATGTGCAGAGTTTGTTCTCTTGGAAATAATGTCAAGGGGTCCTTCTTGAGCAGAGACAACAGATCCAAGGGGATCTTGGACTTGATACATTCAGATGTTTGTGGACCCATGACTGTTGCTTCCTTGAATGGATATTTGTATTATGTTCTCTTCATCGATAATCACTCTTAGAAGATGTGGATTTATTTCTTGAAGACCAAGGATGGAGTCCTTGCAATATTTCAAGAGTTTAAAGATTAGGTTGAGAACCTAACCGAGAGGAGGATCAAGGTGTTGAGATCAGATAATGGAGGAGAGTACACCTCCAGGGATTTCATTGATTTTTGTATTGAGGCAGGGATCAAGAGGGAGTACATTATTCTTTATAACCCTCAGCATAATGGGGTTACAGAGAGGAAGAACAAAACCATTATTGAGGAAACCAAAGCGATGATACATGATCACAATATACCTATGATTTTGTGGGCAGAAGCATCCATGATAGTTGTGTATGTTTAGAACAGGATTCCTCGTCAGATTTTGAATAAAATGACTCTCGAAGAAGCCTTCACTGGAGTGAAGCCTAAGGTTGGACACTTCAGGATATTTGGGTTTCTGGTATACATTCATGTATCCAAGGAGAAGAGGACCAAGCTAGACCCTTCAGGTAGAAAGGGTACATTTTTTGGGTACAATGAATCTTCGAAGGATTATGGATCTACATCCTTGGTCAGAGAAAGATTGAGGTGAGCAGAGATGTCACCTTTGAGGAATATATATCCTTTTGAAGATCCATATAATATCAGATGGAGATTGAAAGCGAGATAGTACCTTATCCTCCTTCAATAGTTCATAGGGAGACAATCATTGATCCAGCTAATCCAGCTGATCTAGTAGCTCTAGTTGATGTTCCCAGAGACATTGCAGTAGTCCATAAAAGGCTTGCCTGGGCTCGACAAACTCTGCAGAAGGCAGAGGAACATGCAGCTCCTTGAGGTACATTCCAAGAGAGCAAGAGATCACAGATATTTTCAAGCTACATTTCAGCTATGACCCACATCATTGATACTGAGCCTTCTTGTCATGGAGAAGCAACAAGTTTGGCAAGATGCCATGACAAAAGAGTATTAGTCCATCATGAAGAATGATGTGTGGGATATAGTTCTGAGACCGAAAGGGAAGTTTGTGGTGACTTCCAAGTAGATCTATAAGATAAAACATGCAGCTAATGGAAGTGTCGAGAAATACAAAGCGAGATTTGTGGCCAAAGGATTCTCTTAGGTGGAGGGATTAGATTATGAGGAGACATTTGCTCTAGTAGCCCGATACACTTCCATCCGTAGGATTATTTCCCTAGATACATCCATGGGTTGGACACTACATCAGATGGATGTAAATACAAACTTTCTCAATGGTGACATTGAGGAAGAATTTTACATCAAGCATCCAGATGGATTTGTGATACATGAGAAGGAGTCTCATGTGTGCAGTTTGAAGAAAATCTTGTATGGACTCAAGCAGGCACCTCATGCTTTCTACGATAATATTGATGGATTCTTGATGTGTTTGTTCTTTAGCAAGAGTGTTGTTGATCCCAACCTACACTACCATTTTGTTGGTGACGAGTGCCTGATTTTGGTCCTTTATGTTGATGATTTATTCCTCACTGGTTCAGAAAGTCTTATTGTTGAATGCAAGCGTGCATTGACTTCTAAATTCGAGATGAAGGACCTTGGTATGATGCACTACTTATTTGGACTAGAAGTATGGCAGAGGACTGATGAGATTTTCCTAAGTCAAGGAAAATATACAGTGGAGATATTGAAGAAATTTGGTATGACAAACTGCAAGTCGATGCCTACACCGATGGTGATGGATATGAAGAAAATGAACGAGTCTTCTATTGACTCATGCGAGATTGATCTACATCTTTACCTACAGCTGATTGGATCATTGATGTATCTGGTTAAATCCAGACCTGATATATGATATGCAGTGAATTTACTTAGTTAGTTTATGAGTCAGTCGAGACAAACTCATTGGATAACAGTGAAGCATGTGTTGAGATATCTACGAGGAACAGTTAGATATGGCCTGAGATATGCCTTTGGTGTAGACATGATATTGCAGGGATATGTTGATGCAGATTGGGTAGGGAGCGCAGTGGACCGGAAGAGCACATATGGTTGTTGTTTTACCTTGGGATCTGCCATGGTTTCCTGGTGCAACAGGAAAAAGAGCTATGTGGCTTTGAGTACTGTAGAAGCAAAGTACATAGTGTTATCTGTGGCAGTCTGCAAAGCAGTGTGGATTCGCAATATCCTTGCAAATATATTTGGTCATGATATGGATTCCACTGTTATCCATTGCGATAACCAAAGTTGTGTGAAGCTCTCATAGAATCTTATGTTTCACAATAAATTGAAACACATGGAGATCAAATACCATTATATCAAAGATATGGTGCAAAGGAAATTAGTACACATGTAGTACATGTCTTCACCAAACTGCTTGCCAGGACGAAGTTCGAGTACTTCCCTGAGAGACTTGGCTTGGTGAAGAATTCCTCCCTAGCTGAGAGGGAGTGTTATTGATTGCAGCTTCATGAGACATCCTCCAGATCGTTCTCCTCTGGACTGAGTTGAGACATCTGTGAGAGAGAACCCAAGTGTTGGGTGTGCCCATGTGATGGGTGTGTGTCAGGATCTGGACTGAGTTGTGATGATGTGTGGTCTCTTGTCTACTCCTCTAGACTGAGTTGCAATGAATTGAGATGGTCTCCTACCTTATACTCCTCTGGACTGAGTTGAGTCGGCTTGAGATGGTCTCCTACCTTGTACTCCTATGGACTTAGTTGAGTCATCTTGAGATGGCTCTCCAGATGGTACTCCTTTAGAATCAGTTGAGTGATCTATTGAGAGTGACATCCATGTGGATGAGCACAGGTGGATGTGTCCCTAGTGGCTTACCACTAGAGGATGTGTGGATCCCTTGCTATATTGTTTGAGAGTAAGATTTGTTTGTAAACCTAATTATGTTGTGAAGGGTACAAGTCGGTCCCACCATATGAAATATAATTAATATTGTGTAAAGATTAATTATATTTTTTATTTATAGAAATCGGACCTATTGTACCAATAGACACACATTTTGATGTGTTAAGTCTTTTATAAATAAGAGTGGATCCCCATTGTGGATCACACTCACTCACTTGTCATCTCATAATTTCAGCAAATACGTGTATGACTGAAGTGCACATCTTTCTAGGGCGCAAGTTTCTAGGTTTTGTAAGCACTCTCTTGTGTGTTAATGTCTATGTTGTGGGGGATCTTCTCTTGATAATATAGAAAAGGATTGTTGGGTTTTTCCCTTGGTTGAGAAGGGTTTTCCCGAGATACTTCTTGTGTTCTTGTTCATGGTTATTCTTCTTGTGATCTTGGTTATTGCAACACTTGTGTATGGTATTGTTTCATTGTTTATGTTTCAAGTACATGCTAAATGAAATAAACTACATGTGCATGAGCTAAGCATTAAAATTCAACACTCATGACCATTGAATGTCGGACACATGAATATATACATCACAAGAAATCCATAGTGACTTCACAGCATGCATCCAAGGTCGGTGGGTAGCTCTCTAATAGCTACAATATGTCATCATGAGACTATCCAATTTCCCGCAGAAAACTCGGATATCTTATGCATGACATCCAGTACCCTACGATAACATTTGTACCTCGTCTCTTTAGCATGCATCCAGGGATGGTGGGTAGCTCTCCAATAGCTACAACATGTCATCATGACATCCACTACCCTACGATAACATATGAATCCATCACTCCCTCTGAAGAGGGACTACGTCGAGCTAGTCCCTGAAGTACTCGAACTTCGTCCTTGACAACAGATTTGTCAGCACATCTGAAACCTGCTCATCGATAACCACATATTAGAGCCTCAATGATCCCTTCTACACCATATCCCCGATATAATGATACCTGATTTCGATATGCTTCGACTTATCATGAAACATCGGGTTCTCTAACAACTTTATACAACTCTGATTGTCACACAAGATACAAGTCGCCTCCATCGCAATATTGTATAATCCAGTCAGCAATTTCCGAAGCCACACTTCTTCGTGACTTGTTGCACATGATGCCACATACTCTGCCTCAGTCGTACTGATTTCTACACATGGTTTCTTCTTAATGATCCATGAAATCATATCATATCCCAAAGTGAAGCAACATCCTAATGTACTTTTCCGATTTGCAACACTATCGGCCCAATCTGAATCTGAATATCCAAGTAGATTGATCTCACTCTCTACAACATACTTGAGCCCATAATCCATTGTACCTTTAAGGTACCGCATCACATGTTTTATGGAAATCAGGTGAACACGTACGGGTTCAACCATGTACTGACTCAGGGTGTTCACAACAAAACAAATATATGTTCGTGTATTCATCAAATACATCAATGATCCAATAATTTATCTGTATAATGTAGAATCCATAATGCCGTATTATCCAGCAACTTCATATTTGATGCCATCGGTGTAGCCATCAATTTACAGTGCAAAATCTCAAACTCTTCAGGATCTCCACAACATATTTTACCTAATTTAGGAAGATCTCCTTCTTCCTCTGCCATACCTCTAGACCCAAAAAGTAGTGCATCAAACCTAGGTCTTTCATTTCGAACTCTACAACGTGTTTTATCTTACACTCAGTGATGAGCTTATCCACTCCTGTCAAGGACAAGTCATCCACATATAGTAGTAATATCACTAGTCCATCATCCTCAACCTTGAAGTAAAGGTTAGAATCTGCACTGCTCTTGGTAAATCCCAATCTCATCAGAAAACCATCAATCTGACCACACCATGCTCTTGGTGGCTACTTCACTCCATATAATTCCTTATTTAACCTGCACACATGTGTCTCCCTATCATGTGTCTCGAATCTTTGTGGTTGTTCCATGTAAACCTCTTCCTTTATTGCCCCATTCAAAAATTTTGTCTTTATGTCCATCTAATGAATATTTCATTTCATCATAGTAGCTATTGAAAGAAAAACCATTATTGAAGTATATCTTGCCACATGAGAAAAAGTGTCCTCGTAGTCAATTCCTTCCTTCTGAAAAAATCCTCGTGCTATAAATCTAGTCTTGTATTTCTCAATGCTTCCATTTGCATCATGCTTCGTCTTAAATATCCACTTGGAGCTCACAACTAATTTTTACTTGGGTCTGGGAACCACATCCCAAACATCATTCTTCACTATTGACTAGTATTCCTCGACCATGGCATCCTCCCATTATTTCTTTCCTGCAACTTCTTCATAGCTGGTAGGCTCTACATCAATGATATCACACAATAATTCCACATAGCTGGGATACGGTTTTGGTTTCTTGACTTTCCTAGATGATCCATCCTAGGCACCATATCTCTCTGCATCTCTGATGTCCCCTTGTCCCCAAGTTGGTCTTCTCTTTTGTGTAGGATTCTCCATAGGCCTCTATGATTTGGCCATATCCTGATCCTTGGGAATGGATTCCTCTGCTTCCACTTCTATTTTCTCTGGGACTCTAGGAACTCCATTCTCTTCATCATGATATTCCTCTGCACAACCCTGCTTTGACTTGTGAAAAGCTACATCCTCATCGAAGGTGACATCCCTGCTAATATCAATCTTCCAGTGATCGAGAATGTATACTCTGTAGGCCTTTGATGTGTCACTGTACCCAACAAATGTACCTTTCTTTCCATATGGGTCCAACTTTATTCTCTTGTCCTTGGGGACATGTACATATACAAGACAACCAAATATCCTCATGTGGTTGACCTCTAGCTTATCTCCTGAAACATTTCCTCAGGTGTCTTGTTTTCAAGAACTCGATGGGAACTTATGTTCTGCACATACACAACTATCATCGCAACTTCTTCCCATAGATACATAGGTAAATCTTGATCATGGATCATGGCCTTCATTGCTTCCATAATCGTCTGATTCTTTCTCTCTGCCACTCCATTTTGTTGCGGATTATAGGGAGTAGAGAGCTCCCTCTTAATCCCAACTTCTTTGCAGAAATATGAGAATTCATTTGAGGTGAAATATCCTCCATTGCATGATATCAACATCTTTATATTCCTTTCTGTTAGGTTTTCTACTGGTGCCTTGAATTCCTGGAACTTACCAAATACTTGTTGGATTGTGTTGTCATTGATGCCAATGGTTTGTCATTCATGCCAATGGTTTGATTACTTGGGAGATTGTTGGATCATATGTCAATGATGTAAATGGTTTGGTTTGATTGATGTCATTGGTTGATGTCAAGTAATTGATTGATATGATTCCCTTGATGAGAATGTTATATGTCCAAGTGGAAACCAATCGATGCAAAGGTAAACA
>ML801745.1:104026-115377 GCA_009831015.1 Picea engelmannii
CACACTCATTCACCCCCCCCCCCCTCTAAGTGTGGTAGGTGTGTCCAACAATACTTCACCTTTTGACTTCAAGAAGTAAATCCAAGTTTTGTGTGAGTAATCATCAATAAAAGATACATAATATATGTACATGTGGCATAGGTCCGCATACGTCTGAGTGTACAATATCTAATACTCCTTTGGCTCTTCTATCACTGCTTGGAAAGGGGTTCTTCACATTCTTGCCTTGTGCACAACCTTTGCACACGCCATATGGATTCACCTGAATATCTGGTAATCATGTTACCATATTGCTCACGATTGGTAAAGCTCTGTAGTGTAGGTGGGAAAATATCCTATACCATAGCTCACTTGAATTCACAATGTCGTGAATCAATGTTGAATCTGAGCATCCCTTTAATTTATACAACCCTCCTTCTTGGACACCGATAACAATTAAATCATCAAATGTCTTTGCTTTTGGCCACATGAAAACTTCTCCATCTACAAATGCAACACTGAAACCATTCTCATCCAAAGATGAAATCAAGAGAAGGTTCTTCTTCAAACCTGGTACATAAATCGTGTCCTTCATCCTCATTGCCTTCCCAAAATCTAGTTTGTAGGAGGTCTCTCCTACTCCTTTGATTGGATACTGATAATCATCACTCAGCTTCACATTATGAGGTGATTCTTTATGAATTAAGTTTGACAGAGAGCCTTTATACCTTGTCATATGCTTAGAAGCATCATTATCCACCAATCAAGTATCATTTCCAGGGGTGATTGTTCTTGTGAGAGATGATATTAGAACGTAGTCATAATCACTTGAATCATCTTCTCTTGCAATTTTCTTCGGTGGTTCATCATCTTCAGCGGCATGAGCATGATGTCTCTTTCCCTTTTCCTTTTCTTTTAGTTTAAAAATAAGGGGACAAAATTTAGCAACGTGTCCCAACTTTTCGCAACAAAAACACTTCACATTTCAATAGTCTCTTTGATTCTTCTTCAAATTTTGAGGTTTCTTTGGGGATGAGGGTTCCTTCTTACTCTTTCCTTTCCTTGTATGAGCAGGTAAATCTTGATCATCATCCCTCAATTTCTCTTCTCTTGCTACCAACCTTGCTTCCTCTTGAGTGAAATCTTCCCATAATATGTTAAACTTGATTAGCTTCCTCCATGAGCATATTCCTTGAATGAATGAGTCCCATGACCTTGGGATACCATTCAAGGTGTTCATTACCATTTTTTCTTCGTCAATAGTGTCTTGAATAACTTCATTATGTTCCTTGATCTGGTTCACTCTCGAGAATTAAAAGTGAATGGACTCTGAATCTTGAAGCTTCACATTCTTCACCTGGGTCTTCAATGTCATCCTTTGGTTGATGTTTTTTTCCTTCAAATAGTTGAGTCAATGCATCCATCATCTTCTTCAAAGATTTTAATGGAGAAATGTGATGGATCGGATGATCCTTGATTGAGTCTACAACAATCCTCTTAACCATGGCATGGTTATTTTTATGCTTTGCCTTGGCCTTATCTTCCTATGGTTCTGGAACTTCCTCCTCAACAAATCTTTGTAAATCATGTTCTTCCAGAAGGAGGCCTACTCTGTACTTCCATGCTCTGAAGTTTTTTGTTCCTTCCAGCTTCTTGTCAATTTTGGTGCATGTAGTCATCCTTCCTCGGAAGGTGAAGTTAGTTTTCCAAAACACTTCAAAAAATCTATGAAAAATCTTATTTTCCAAGCCTACTCTGATACCGTGTTGATTTTTTTTATGTTTTTCCACCAGTTAAATTATTATATTCTTTTATTATTATTTAATATGAAAAAGGATCACAATTGAAAGACACATATCCACAAAACAATAAGATATATCCTCAAGGAAACCGTCAAGGGGGAGAAAACCCTACAAACTTTCCTCAGTATAGATTCCTCCAACATGTACAATGTCATATAGTGCTCTTTCACAAAATCAAGACCAAAGAGACCCAGACACGAACCAAGAATTGTCTCCTAGATAAGTGGGCACTACTCTCTTGTACTTATGTTCGATGAGTGGTCTCAAAATGACTCGATATAACCTATATTTATACTCTAAAAGACCTAAAAGACATGACTTATCAATAAACCCTTTCACAATTACACTTAGGAATAACTTCCAAAATTACATAAAATCTCAACAGGTTCATGGAAAGTGGAGTTGTCAGATGAGATTCAAGGAGAGATCGTCAAGGGTGGAAAAGGGAACTTTCTTCAATGGAGTCTCCAGGAAAGCTAAGGGTAAAGGCTTTGGGCTCAAATCTTGCCAAAGTGTTGTTAGGGTTCGGAAGAGGATTCAAAATCCTCCCTAGAAACGGTGCCAAAATGTTATCGTACAAATTGTATGTTGAGCAAAGCCCGACCCAACCACCAAATGGCGACAACTTTGAGACCACCTTCCCATTGTCACCTTAGGCAGATATTCTTGTCACTTTAGAGATGATAAAATTACCTGAAGGGGGGAGTCTAAGTGACCCTAGTGGGGAAATGAGATGGAAAGTGAGATGTATGAATGGAAGACCCTATAGGTCAAGTTACTATATGGAATAAGGCTTGAAAATGAGTATCGGGAGAGGTTTAAGGTTGCCAAGTCCTTGGGTACCTGCTGAGAATGTTTGTACATGACCAAGACACAAGAAAAACCAATTGTTTGTAGTATATGTTAGGTGGCAAGTTAAGCTAATTGTCCCTAATTTCACCAGTAAACAGAGATATATATCAGCAATGAAATCAAGTAACTATTGTGGATCAAACCACTTAAATCATCAAATATTAGTTGAGTTATGAAGCATAAAATATATAGATAAGTTATCAACACTTTAGCACAACTTTAGTGGTATTTAAATTGTTGTAAAGATAAGTTTTCAAAGTATATTTATGAAAACCAAGTGGTTGTAGCAATGTTTTTCTACAGCAACAACGTTTACCCCAATAAATCATCCAAAATATTTCCCAACAATAGCCAACATCAAGTAGATTAATAATAGCAACCCTCCAACTAATTCCAATGGTAAAAGAGTCAGAAATTGAGCTTGGAAAAGACAGCTTTCTGCAGCCCTAATGGTTGTATCATAAATTTGTAACAACAACAAGGTATCATTGACCAATCAAACTTCCCTAGTGGCTCAAGCAAGCAATTAAGGAAAAGAATTGATTCCACTTTGAACAAATTCAATATCTCGTAAAATCATGTATTTCAATGCAAGTATTTTACTTATCCAATGCAATAAAAGATTAGATTAGTGCCTTTAAAATTGGGTGAATTGGGTCTTTAACACACAAGTTGGATCAACCAGATCCCTAGGGGTGTAAATCCTCTTACTCCCTAGGGTATGCTAGCCAACTAAAGGTTAATCTAGTAGAGTGTACACACTTGTACTTCTCCTAGCAACCCTTGCTCAAAAATGACTTATAACCTTAACAAAAGGATGAAGCAATGATGGAATGTGTATCCAACATACTCCTCCTAGGGTTTTCACGGAAAATAACCAAAGTAAGAAATAAAGAACTAGCATGTGCATATTTTTCCTTACCAATTCCAAGAAATGAGATTTTAAACCTTAGTTCACCATGCAAAATATCATCCAAGAGCAAACGAGAAAGCCTTCAAGAGGTTCACATCACTTATTCTCATCCATTCACCAAAAGATAACACCATAAACCATTTTCAAGAGAGAGAGAAACCAAAAATGCACAAGTATAGCAAAATTTTCATCCAAGTCTCCTTCTCCACAGGGAAGAGTTATGTTATGAAATGAGATTCACGTGATCTTTATTTATACAAAAACCTTAAAACATAGTTTCTCCACCTAGCAAGGGTAAAACATAAGATAAGGGGTCAACAATCCTTATCTTGTTACAATATTTAGACACTTGGGGGTTATTTAATATCTACTTGGTCTAATGTGTCGTTAGGTTAAAGTGTGTTTCTTTAGTATGCATTAGTATGCATTTGTAGTTATGAAATCTGACGGTCACGATATGTTCCCGACATAGAGTGATCCGACGGTTCATATTCTCCTCGATCTTAATGGCCATTGATCTGTGGATTAACACCCGACTGGTCCATGATCTCTATTTAAAGAGAATGGAGAGTCATTTTTCGATGATTGATTGTGAGAAACTCTCTTGTAAAATCTCTCTGTAATATTTTTCATCTGCATTAATAAACTGCTCCAAGTGGTCATGTTGGTTGGGGTCGTGGATGTTTCCCCATAGGGGTTTTACCACGTGAAAACATCAGTGTGTTGATATTTGATCTGGTTATGTGAGTGGTTACTGAAGTTGTTCGTCCTCTGTTGGAATACCTGTGTTTTCAAATATGGTATCAGAGTCTGTTTGAAGACTCGCTCCTTTTGTAGATCGAGATCATGAAGTCGGTTGCCTCATCTCCATTTTCTGTCATTTTCTTACATTTTTGGGTTGAGAGGACTGTTCCATTGCGTCTGAAGCGCTCGTTTCAGTTAGGAACACTTTTCGTTTCACTCGAAAAGGTTTCTTTTTGCCTAAGATACAACCATCGCAGTCAGATCTGGAAGTATAAAGCCTGAATACACATTTTTTAAATTTTTGCAAAGTATCATTTTGGTTTTATTTCGGTTTTGTATTATTTATTTTCGGGTTGCTACTATTTTAGATATTTGTATTCTCTTTTCCCCGTGCCCTGTGCGATCTCGGAAAATCAGAAACAAATAGGAAAATGTGCATCTTCCGAGTAAGCTAATCGAGATCTAACCCTTGTTGTCATCGATAAGTGAAATTTTTCTCATGTGTAAAAAGAGTTTTTTTTTTAGCATGTTCTCCAAGACTGTCTTCAAGAACAACAACAACAACACCAACACCCACAATCCTCTCACTAAAAAATACAATATGTTTTGCTAGACCATTTGGTTAAAAGTTGTTTTATTAAGTAAGAGGTCTTGAGTTCAAGTCTCTCTTTTGTTTTGTTTTTTGAAAAAGTTCATGCCAAAATTGTAAATTGTATTTCACTTCAAATATAAAAGTGAATCACTATAAGTAGCTTTAATATTTTATTTTAGAGTTATTTATTTTGCATGCATCTTTTCTTTTATAAAGTAACCTCATTGTAAAAGTAATCCCCACTTCTCTTTATAAAAGTGGGTCACTTCATAAAGCAACTACCACGTGGTCCTTTGGTTACCATTTATGCCTTTTTTTTAAATGGAATAACTCTCACATCCGAAGTCTGTTTTTAGTGCCGGTTTTTTTTTTAAACCACAAAAATTTTCGAGATCTTTCCATCCAGATCATTAGTTTCAGTTTTCAAATCCATATTATCTGCATATTCAATATGGATTCTACAAGTAATATTTTGCTTACCAGCCCAACTACTTCCAATGGCAATCTCATATGGAAGATTTATTAAGAAGTAAAGGCTTGTACAGGATTACCTTGGGAAAGGAAAAAGCACCCACTGATGATGATAAGAAAGTCAAATGGGATAATAGGACTGACGATGCACGTGGACTAATCGAAATGTCCATCTCTCTTGATTTAAGGTTCCACCTTAAAGAAATTGATGACCCCGAAGAAGCTTGGGAAAAGATTGAATCTGTGTTTGGTAAACTCAATATTATTTGAGCACATCAGTTAGAAAAGCAAGTACTAACCTTAAGTCCAAGTGGTTTTTTTTTCCTTGGAGACTATCTATCTAAGTTTAAAACACTCAGAATTTTATGTGAAGAATGTGAGATAAAAATGGAAGAAGAGTGTTGCATCTATCTTATTCTTTTTAATATATGGTGTTCATATTTTGTGTTTGTATCTACCTTTTATGCCATGAAAGAGGCTCTAGGGAAAGCTTATCAAAAACCCACTCTTGAGTCATTTTGTGTTGCTTTGATTAGAGAGGAAGATAACTTTGTACAACTTGGAGTGATCAACACTGCAGGTATCTCCAACAAAGCCTTAGTTGCCCAGCAGAAAGATAAACCCAAGTATCCCAAGAAGCAACATCCTCTCTACAACAACAAGCAACATAAAGGTCCCAAACCCGCTCAGATAGCTTCAACTCCTAATGGTGACAAAAGAGCAAGATATAAAAATAAGATTGACAGACATTGCAACTTTCTGATAAAGATGGTCATGATGAGTCCAAATGTTTCAAGAAGATGGAATCTTTAGAAGCAACGATGAAGAAGCACAACATCAGCATTGATTCTACTTCTTCTTCTTCTCATGGACATGCACTTTCCACTTTTGGTTTCTCCTTCAATACAACTTCTAATTCTTCTTTTGATGAGTGGCTTATTGATTATGGAGCATCTTATCATATGGCTAAGGATAAAGACATTTTCTGCTCTAAATGAATGTAACACCAAGAAAATATTTGTTGGTGATGATAGATCTCTTAGTGTTGCAGGATCTGAAACAGTTCAAGTAGATAATGGTCATTTCAATGATGTATTATATGTTCCAAGTCTTTCTTGTAACCTTCTATCAATAAATCAAATCACTCATTCAGGTGAAGTTAAAATCGTAGAGTTTTCACCTCACCAAGTTGTAATCAAGGATCTAAAAGATCCTAAGCATGTTCTGGAAATTGGAATTGTTGATGATATTACCAGGTTGTACAAGTTTGACAACTTTGGGCCATCATATTTTTCATCACTGTTTGTTGCTCATGGCAATGAATTGAGAAAACTTTGGCATGAGCGGTTTGGTCATCTAAACTATCGCTCATTGCAACAACTATGTAATCAACAGATGGTGACGGGTCTTCCTCGTGTTTCATGCAGAGATGGTGTTTGTGTCGGTTGTGTTCTCGGAAAACATCATCGAGACACTTTTGACAAACGTGTCTCTTGGCATGCCTCAAGCCCTTTGCAGGTTGTTCACGGTGATTTGTGTGGTCCACTTTTTTCTCTTTCTTTTTCTGGGTGCAAGTATTTCTTAACTTTCATTGATGATTTTTCCAGACGTACTTGGGTTTACTTCTTAAAACTTAAGAGTGAAGTTTTTGACAACTTTTTGGCCTACAAGGCCCTTGTAGAAAAGCAATCTGGACATCAAATTCAAAAGTTAAGAATGGATAATGGAGATGAATATGTGAACAATAATTTTACAAGTTACTGCACTACACAGGGCATCAAAATTAAACACATTGTTCCATATAAACCACAACAAAATGGTATTGTTGGGAGAAAAAAACGCACACTAAAAGAAATGGCTAATTGTATAATCCAATCTAAGGGATTAAGTCTAAAGTATTGGGCAGAAGCAATCAACTATGCAAATTACATATTAAATCGCACTCCCACAAAGGCTCTTAAAAATATAACACCGAAAGAAGCTTGGAATAAAATTAAACCAGATGTAAGTCACTTCAATGTATTTGGCAGCATAGCATGGGCTCACATTCCTGATGAGAAAAGGAAAGCATTACAGCCTAAAAGTGCGAAGTGTATATTTGTTGATTATTCTGAAGATGTCAAAGGTTATAGACTTCTTCAACCGCATTGTAATGAAATTATTATTAGAAGAGGTGTTAAATTTGATGAAAATCTCTTGGCCTGCAAACCTAATTCGGTGATTGTGCCTTCTTCGGCCTGTGATCCATCTTCGGCATTTGTGCCTTCTTCGGCCTACGAGCCATCTTTGGCGTTTATGCCTTCTTTTGTTCCTATTTTGGTTTCTTCTTTAGATGATGACAGTGGGGATGAAAATCCACCTTCACCTACTCACCTTCCTCCAGATGAGTCCTTTGAACCTGAACTAGCACCAATTCCACCGCTTCCTAGATGGGTTCGTTCAACACGAGAAGCAGTTGGTGGTCTTATCGGTGATCCTTCAGATCAGCGTCAAACACGTTCACAATTCCAGCGAGCCTCTTCTATTTTGGCTCAAGTTTCAAAGACTCATGATCCAGAGACATTTTCAGAAGCTTCAGGTCATCCAGATTGGGATACAGTAATGAATGAAGAGTATTGTTCTTTAATGGCAAACAATACTTGGGATCTTGTACCTCTTCCAAAAGGAAGAAAACTTGTCAGATGTAAATGGGTCTACAGAACTAAGTATGCATCATATGGAAGTGTTGAAAGACACAAAGCTCAGTTAGTTGCCAAATGATTTTCCCAAGTTGAAGGAATTGACTATAATGAAACATTTTCCCTTGTAGCCAAAATGAATTCCATGTGCCTTGTTCTTACCCTTGTTGCCTCACATAAATGAGAGGTCCATCAAATGGATGTTAAATCTTCCTTCTTGCACGGAGATTTGCAAGAAGAAATCTAGATGGAACAACCTCATGGCTATGTCCAGAATGAATCTAGCCTTGTTTGTTGCCTTAAGAAATCTCTTTATGGTCTTAAGCAAGCTCCCTGAGCTTGGTATGTCAAAATGGACAGCTTTCTTATTGACATTGGATTCTCTAGATTCCATTATGATCCTAATGTCTATACCAAGAAAGTAGGAATCCATCTCATAATCCTTGTCCTTTATGTTGATAACCTTATCCTTATTGGTAGTGACTCAAAACTTTTAAACCATGTGAAAACCAACCTTAAGAAGAAATTTGAAATGACAGACTTAGGCTTTTGCACTACTTCCTTGGCCTCCAAGTTTTGCAAACCAATGAATGAATTTTTCTTTCCTAGTATAAGTATTCTTGTGACCTTATTCGTCGCTTTCACATGGACGATTGTAAACCTGCCCCTTCTCCCTTCCAGTCTGGAGTCAACCTTACTGCCACCTGTACTTATCCCGAAGTTGATGCCACCTTGTATCGTCAGTTAGTTGGTAGCCTCTTATACTTGACTTATACACGTCCTGATCTTTCCTTTGATGTTGGTCTTGTTTCCCGGTATATGCAAACACCCCATGAAAGCCATTGGAAAGCAACTAAAAGGATACTTCGCTATGTTCGTGGTACAGTTCAGTTCAGGATACATTACAGTTCAAGGGGGACTCCTTTATTGGTTGGTTTCACTGATTCATATTGGGTCGGCAACCCTAATGATCAGAAGTCTACTGAAGGTTATGTTTTCAGCCTTGGATCAGGACCTATCACTTGGGCCTATAAGAAACAACAGGCTATTGCACTTTCTTCAGCAAAAGCAGAGTATCGAGCAATGGTAAATGCAAGTCAGGAAGCCTTGTGGCTTCGACAGATCCTTTCAGAGTTTGGATTCCAGCAGCAGCATCCGACCAGCCTTTGGTGCGACAATCAAAGTGCCATCAAGCTCGCCAAAGACCCAGTTCAACATCAGCGCAGCAAGCACATCGAGCTACACATGCATTTCATCAGAAAGATCATTCATGATCAAGTTATTGAAGTGTTATTTTGCCCTACAGAAGATCAAGTTGAAGACATTTTCACAAAGTCTCTTAAAGAAGTGAAGTTTTCCAAACTCTGATCTATGTTAGGAGTTCAGGTAGTTGTCATTAAGGGGGGATAGGATCTAATGCCTCCTTCCTTCTCATATTGTGTCACTATTGTAAATCCTTCAATCTTATCCCAAGTTTTTCTTAAGGGGGGATGTTATGATATTTAGACACTTAGGATTTAGTTAAGATCTACTTGGTCTAATGTGTCGTTAGGTAAAAGTGTGTTTCTTTAGTATGCATTTGTAGTTAGGAAATCCGATGGTTACAATATGTTCCTGACATAGAGTGATCTGACGATTCATATTCTCCTCGATCTTAACGGCCATTGATCCGTGACTTAACACTCGATTGGTTCATGATTTCTATTTAAAGAGCATGGAGGGTCATTTGTCAATGATCGATTCTAATAAACTCTCTTGTAAAATCTCTCTGTAATATTTTCCTTCTACATTAATAAACTTCTCCAATTGGTAGCGTTGGTTGGGGCCGTGGATGTTTCCCCGTAGGGGTTTTACCACATGAAAACATTGGTGTGTTGATCTTTAATCTAGTTATGTGAGTGGTTACTGAAGGCGTCTGTCATTTGTTGGAATACCTATGTTGTCGAACATATCTTACCCCTTTCATCAAATAATAATATTTAATTTTCACTTTAACACAATAGAAATCCTAAACATAAGATGGTGCCACCCCTTTAGGGGAAGTTTTGGCCACTTGAGAAAGTTGTTGGAGAGAAAAATGGAGGTCATTGGGGATCCCTGAGCCTCCTCTTCATGTTCTAGGGTCAATCCATGTCTCCTCCAGTCAAAGCATGCCAAGTGTCAATGTGCAATAACTCCATCACCACCAAACCCCCTCAAGCATGACGTCAACCCTCAAAATATGACGTTTTGTCTCTCCTAGGTAAGTCGTTTGGGTACTAGGGGTTGGATAAGATCCTCCATGATGCCATGTAATCCTCCAAAGGAATGTCTCTGTGATCCGATGTGCGAGCCTACAACATCCAACATGTGGGCTCATTGACCCATGAAATCCCAAGCTAGGCTTGTTCTCCCAAAATTGGCCACCAAGCAAGGTCCTGCAAAACAAAAGGGTACGCACTCCAAATATCTCAAGTCAAAGATATCATGACAAGTGTAAACCACATCTAATAAGCGAGGCATCTAAACATGTGCATCAAAACTACCTCATCAAATTAAACAAATGCTCAAAGACCCTATACAATTGACCAAGTTTAAGTATGTGAGGCGTGTTATAAAAGTCTTACTGGGTAGACCAAAACCCTCAAGTAGGGGATGATTCCAAAGATGAATTTTCAAGGTTATGTAATGGATGATGAGGTGTGAGGGGTTTAGACTTGATAGGTCGATGAGTTTCATGGCATACAAGGTGTCGTATTATCTCATTTATGGGTGCCTTTGTAGAGAGTGTGTGGCACCTTCGTTTGCGATGCACTTTTTCCAAGCCCATATTCTTGCCATTCTTTCTTTCTTTCATGTTTTAAGGAACAAGTTGAAGGATATTGTCCTGGCTTGGTGTACAGATAACGACAATGTCATTCACAAATACCTCTTATGAATGAGAATGTTGGCTCATAATGAAACCCCCTTTCTCTCAATTGTGTAACTGAGAGCCATTACCTTGGCTTGGTGACCAAATGATGGTAATTTCATACCGCTAAATACCCATGATCATGATAGGTCGGCTCATGATGAGACCTCCCATCCTTTAATTAACCCCTTAAGCATTCACTATCATTTATTTTTGTAGGTCCTTTTTTTACAGAGAAGCATTTTATTTCTTTCTTGGGAAGCCCTGGGTGAAGCATCTGGAAGGTCTATATCTAGGATTTTATCTTTTTAGCCAACAACAATCCCTTTGGGCCTTCATCCCCTTCTTCCCATGAAATGAGGTAGATGCCCTCCTTGGGTCACTAAAGTCAAAGGGATTGGAAGAAGACAATATGATGGGAGTGTAATGA
>ML801745.1:119720-139492 GCA_009831015.1 Picea engelmannii
AGAAATCGTGTATTACTGTATCTCTGTGTTTATGGTTGCATCTCTGATATATTTATGTTATATTATTGGATATACGCGATATCTCTGTGCATTTCTTTATTATATCTCCGCTCTCATTTCGTGCCGAAAATAATCTGGATCAGGCAGAAATCATATGCGCAGAGATTGTCCTCAAAGAGGTGATAAAGCAAGGATTGTGCACAGTGTACAACAAGTTGCGACAGTGGAAGACATGGGTAGAAATGTGTCGAGGATTTACACCGCGTTGGATAACAAGCAGGTTGAGTTTCTGTCGCACATGATCGAGGTGGAAGGTAAGATTAACGACCAACCAATTGATACTTTAATTGACTTAAGAGTTAGTTATAGTTATCTAGATCCTAATACGGTGGAAAGATTCCATCTGTTGAGAAGCAAGCTTGGGAAACCTTAGTTGGTGCAATTAGCTACAAGAGCAAAAAGAAAAATCAATGAGATGGTTAAGGCATGTCCATTGGAGATGAATGGACTGCGCACAAAAGTTGATTTGAATATTATATCGTTGGGCTCGTATGATTGTCTCATTGGTATGAATTGGTTGGATGAGCATCATGTTATCCTGGATTGTTACAATAAGGGATTTACTTGTCTAGATGAGCAAGGAAATATGAGGTCAGTTCAAGGAATTCCAAGATTTGTGACTATCAGGGAAATTCCAGCATTGCAGTTGAAGAAAAGCTATAGGAAAGGATGTCGAGTATTCTCAACACATATGGAAGAGGCATCTAAGGATATAGTGTCAAGTGTGGAAGACTGCGCAACGCTAAAAGAGTTTGAGGATGTCTTTAAAGAGATGTCGGGATTGCCTCTGAAAAGAGATATTGACTTCTCTATAAATCTGATGTCGGGAGAAGCACATGTATCCAAGACTCCTTACAAGATGAGTACGCCAGAATTGGAGTTGTAGATGCAACTTGAAGAGCTTCGAAAGAAGGGGTATAAATGCCCAAGTGTGTCTCCTTGAGGTGCGCCAGTTTTGTTTGTAGAGAAGAAGGATAGTACACTGAGACTTTGTATTGACTTCAGGAAGTTGAACAAAGTAACAATAAAGAACAAGTATCATTTTCCAAAGATAGACGACATGTTTGATCAGTTGAGAGGTGCGCAAATATTTTCCAAGATAGATCTCAGTTTTGTTTGTAGAGAAGAAGGATGGTACACTGAGACTTTGTATTGACTTCAGGAAGTTGAACAAAGTAACAATAAATAACAAGTATCATTTTCCAAAGATAGACGACATGTTTGATCAGTTGAGAGGCGCGCAGATATTTTCCAAGATAGATCTCAGATTGAAGGTTTATTGAAGGATTATCACAGATTGCGCATCCAATCACATACCTGCAAAAGAAAGGTGTGCATTTTGAATGGACTCCAGAATGCGCAAGGAGTTTTCATCACTTGAAGAATTTGTTAACAAGTGCGTCGATTTTAAAAAAAATTGATCCAGATGCAAACTTCATTGTGTGCACGGATGCATGCAAGGAAAGACTCGGTGGATTCCTGAATCAGAATGGACATGTGGTATGCTATGAATCAAGGAAGTTGAAAGATCATGAAAAGATTTATGCTACACATGATTTGGAATTTGTAGCCATAGTGCATGCTTTGAAGATGTGGCGGCATTATCTCATGGGTAAGAGATTTGAGTTGAGCACAGACCATTGTGGTCTGAAGTATTTGTTTGGACATCCAAGATTTGAATGTCAGACAAAGCAGGTGGTTAGAGTTCCTCAATGAGTATGAATTCGACATAAAGCATATCAGAGGAAAAGAGAACAAGGGTGGTTGACGCACTCAATAGGAGGATGCATGAAATGCATACTACAACCATTAGCGTGTACCAGACAAATTTGTGCAATAGAATTTTGGAAGTTTTCAAATCAAATATGTGATATATGGACATAAGTGCGACTTTACAACAAGGTATGTTGCAGCCAAAGTTTGAATGATATGAGTTAAGAGAGGATGGGATCCTCATGTATAGATGCAGAGTCTATGTGTCGAATGATCAAGAGTTGAAGAACCTGATTTTGTCGGAAATGCATAAGGTTCCTTATGTTGGACATCCAATTTACCAGAAGACGATTATCGTGGTCAAGAAGCAATACTTTTGGCCAGGTATGAAAAAGGAAGTTGTTGATTTTATTGTGATATGTGTTGAATGTCAGAAAGTCGAGGCTGAGCACAGACATCCAGTTGGTTTGTTGCAGTCTTTGCCCATTCCTAAGTGGAAGTGGGAAGTTGTGACCATGGACTTCATAACTAAGTTTCCTAGGACTGCTAAACAACATGCTTATATCATAGTGATGGTCGACAAGCTTGCTAAAGATGCCCATTTTATTCCAGTGAAGTCAACGCACAAAGCAGCAGACATTGTTGAGATATACATGCACAAAGTTGCTAAGTTGCATGGTGTTCCTAAGACAATTGTGTCTGACAGCAATTCCAAGTTCACCTCAAACTTTTGGAAAGTGTTATTCAAGGGATTTGGAACAAGTCTGAATTTCATCACAACATATCATCCTGAGTTAGATGGTCAAACCGAGAGGGTAAATCAGGTGCTTGAAGACATAATGAGGATGTATGTGATGGATAAACCATCCAAGTGGGAAGACTACCTTCATTTGGTAGAGTTTGCTTACAACAATGGGTAGGGTATCAGACATCTTTAAAGATGAGCCCACTTGAGGCTCTTTATGGTAGAAAGTGCAATGCGTTAGTGAGTTGGGACAACCCAGCAAACCATGCAATAGTTGGGCCAGATTTGCTCTGGGAAATGAAGGAGCAGATGGTAAAGATTAGGCAGAATTTAAAGGTTTCCCAAGACAGGCAGAAAAGTTGCGCAGATAAAGGCAAAACCCACAGGGAATTTGGAGTGGGTGATCATGTGTTTCTAAAAATGAAGGCAAGGTGCAGTTCCCTAAAGTTGGGAAAGTGTTCTAAATTAGCAGCACACTATTGTGGGCCATTTGAAATCCTTGAAAGGATTGGTTATGTCGCGTATATGCTTGCATTTCCTGCATCCTTATGCATTCATAATGTTTTCCATGTGTCATTTCTTAAGAATTATGTAGTCTTAATCATGTACCTGATGTTAATCATGTCATTGATTGGAATGTGACTCGGGTGGACCCAGAAGGTGGATTTCAAGTGTGACCGGTTTGCACATTGGATCGAAAAACCAAGCAGCTCCAGAATCGAGTTATGGAGTTGGTAAAGGTCCAATAGACTAGGTACGGTCCTAAAGATGCAACCTGGGAGCACGAGGATGCTATGCAAGCAGAGTATCCTCATCTTTTTTATGATGTTTGAAATTGTGTATGTACATGTGTATATGATGCACTGAGGACAGTGCATAAATAAGGGGGAGGGGATTGTAATACCCCCGATCCAGAACCCTTTGTAATTGTACATATAGGTTGGTGAGTTGTCGGAACCAAGTGTAAAAGTAATATACATTTAGGTCGGTGAGCCATGGGCATTAAGTTTTGGTGTTGCGTGCATCTAAGTAAGTGCGTGGGGATATGGTATAAAGATAGGGTGTGTACATTTTGTGTGTTGCGTGAACCTGAGTAAGTGCACACATTGCACTATGTTATGCGCACTTGGGTTAGTGCACAGGATTGAATGGATATGTATGGAGGTTGAAGAGCCTGTGTGATTATGAGGCTGGTGAGCCTAGACACAGATAGACCAGTGCCCCTATCCATGTAAATTTAATCATGAATATTAATGTAATATTGCATCGTTGCACGTTGACTAACTTAGAGGAAAAGAGATGGGGGGCCTACTCCATTAGAAAAGGGAAAAGGGAGTGAGTCGTAAGTCTTGGAGAATATTTTAATAATATTTTTGAAAAAATGTAACGAGGATATGTTTTTATCCTAAGTTCCCGGGGGTAGGGAACGGGTCACAAAGTAGCTTAAAGTTACTTTTGAAGGTGACAAGTGTCAAGTGGGAGGCATGCAATATATATTGTTGGCCTTAGTGTATTTTGGGAATTATTGTAACATTATTGATGTTGCAAGATCTTGTGTGCAGAAGGGGGTCAGACTGTATGGAAAATCCGATTATTACCTTATCTTCCATATAAGCTTGTAGGGAGTTGTGGGGTTGTATCCAGAGTTTCATTTTTAAAGAATCGAGTTGGCAGACCATGAGCAGTCTCTCTAGGTGAGAGACCGGTTGTTGTGAAGTGGTTATCAGACTCGTGGGCATACTCTCCAAGTGAGAGTTTTGCTGAGAGTTTTTCCCAGGTGTGTTTAGCATTAGTCGCAGGGCTCGAAGACTTCTTGTTCGACCTATTGTTGGTAACCCTGGGAAGGGAAGTGGTACAACCGAAAGGCTAGTGAGCAGAGAAGGGGCACACTTCCTTGAGTGTCACAGGTGCGTGGGGAATGAGGGATTGTGGGCTAGTTCCAGCAATGGGCACTTAGGAATGGGAAATTATGTTGAGTTTCATACCATAACTTGTCTCTAGGACCATTTTTCCCTGGTGGAAGTTGAGCCCCAGCTCGGGGGTGACCTGTTGCTGAAATCTTATGAGAAACAATGTCTATGGTTGGGAGGAACGTCTAAGTCAAGGCCGTAGTTGGTGACTTTCATAAAAAGATAAGTGTTCCTTATGCGCTTGTCTTGTTTACTGTGTGCATATTTGACTATGTTTAAAATGGGTTAATTCTTGTATGTTATTACGTATGAGTATTTGTTGTTATTTTGTTTAATATTGCTTATACATGTAAATATGGTGTTTTTAGCCTTTAATTGTAATTGTGCATGAGTATGTCAGTTGATGGTAACTTTGCATGTTAAGTTTAACCTTATGATTTTGGTTATGAGTCATCAAGAAGAGGATTGAGTGGTCGGGTGCACAGGATCGTAATCGGTGTGCTTCAAGAGGATGGAATTCATGTGTATGTGGTTAAGGAATTAGACCTCGCACACAGTAATAACAGAAGTGGCGCATGTCGCCCAGGGGGTTGTGCGAACAATGGTACTGTGTGTTCAGTATGCTGGTGTGCGTAGTTGTTTGATTAAATTTCACTGCTTAAGATTGTGTAAAAAGTGAATGATGCTTATGTTGTTATAAGTTGTGTGGCACGACTCAATTAGGCCCAAGCACGTTATCTCAAGTGATATTGCACGGATTTGTGCATAAGGTAGAAACTGCGCAGTGTATGTCTACAGTAACATTTCCCAACCTAAGTGGTTGGGGATGTTACAAATTGGTATCAAAGCATGTGTAAGGTGGTAACGAGACTCAGTGGGAGATTGGGTACGTTACATTCTTCGTCCACATGGGCATATTTATCGACAATGGAAGATCTTTCTTCCCCGTCGACGTATCGACCCGGAATACTATTTCTTCATCGATAAAACATCATTCTTTCTCATGAGCAT
This sequence comes from Picea engelmannii, assembly GCA_009831015.1. NCBI lineage: Eukaryota > Viridiplantae > Streptophyta > Pinopsida > Pinales > Pinaceae > Picea > Picea engelmannii. Next base: position 125,160 of record ML801745.1, read on the forward strand.
ATCGACGAGAAATCCGCTTTTTTCACCAATAAAATCCATCTTTATCGTTGATAAAGATGGATTTTTTTTGGCCAGCGTATTGACAAAAAATCCGCTATTCTCGTCGATGTATCAGTGATGAGATCACGTCTTCTTCTCGACGTATCAACGACGAAAACACATTTTCTCACCGAAACACTTCCTTGTCGGCGGCCCAAAATATCTTTTCTTACCGATGTATAGGCGAAAGATTTACATTCTCCGCCAATACACTCCTTATCGACGACTTCAAAACTTTTCTACTTGCAGATACACCCTTTATCGACGAGATATCTTCTTTTTCCTCTAACGTTTTGGCAAAATATTTGCTTTCTTCACCAATGTATCAATCGAAGATTCACTTTCCTCGTTGATATGCCCCTTTGTCAGCAACTTGAAAAGATCTTTCGTCATCAATACATCGTGCGGCGAAAGTCTTTTCTTCATCGACAACTTCTAAGGATCTTTCTTCGCCAATATATCGATGAAGATCTTCTTTCTTCGTCGATACACAGTGTATCACCAGCTCAAGAACATTCGTATACTTAGTCGATTTTCAGGCTAGCTACTATCACGACAATACCCAATTCGCCCTCTGAGCCAAATTTGACCCTTCAATCAACCAAGTTGACCTCTACAATAAGAAATCCCAAACGAAAACTAAATTCCGAGGGGTTTTGACCCCAATTTCTCCAACTGGGTGAACTCAAATTCGCCCCCAAACACCTATGTGGCTACCACAAATTCAACCATTTTGGCCTCTAGGACCAAAACCCATTTACTAAATTCACAATCTCGACATACCCATGTTGATTTCAGCTAAATACAGCCAAAAATTGGGGACTTTTCCCAATTCCACAAATTCCTCCCTAATTAAAACATAACGACAATTATATTTGTCTTGTAGCAAACCCTCCAAGCCCAGTGTTGTAACCTACAACTCTGATACCAATTGTAAAGAACCCAAAACCAACAAAACACGAAATTCGCTTTCTCGTGCACATAAAAATTTCAATGCACATGTTAATTTATCCATCCAATTAATAGCAATAATAAAAACCCATGAATGCAGGCTCATCAAGCAACTCAATAGCATTCAAACAATTACCTACACATCGGAAATAACATCATAAGCATATAGAAAACTTATATTTAATTAGTTGGACCGACTGGCTACGTACACAAGATGTTCCTTCGAGCCATAGGCTTGTTGTTCCAAATCGCAACAACAAGCCACCCCCAAGCTGAAGTTATGAGTCCAGAAGGAGGTTTGGTCTTCTTGGTTGTTCACTCTCCACATTCAGCAGCCCAAAACTCAGGTTCGACTCCAACAACATTTCCAATCCATGAGCTCTCTTCCCCACAACTTGCACAACCCAAGAAATCAGGATCCCCTTCACTGCCACACAACCCCTTGGGCCTTTCCACTCCCCTCCAAGGCTCCAGTGCACTCAGTTGACTAGGAACCTCACATCTGGGGACTCCATGAACTCTCAATTGCTCCAAGAGTGCTCACAATGGCCTTCTCGAGACTCTGAGTCATTTCCTCAACATGAAGTACCACTTGCATGCATGCAACCTTCATTACAGACCTACAACCTCATTTTTAGCATAAAACTCAGCCCAACAATGGTTATCCTTAAGCATAACATGGTTGGTGCTCTTTTCCTAGCACGCATCCCTCCTCTTGCTCTCCAAAACCAACATGAAAAACTGCCTCAAGAATGAACTACAGTTTCTTGTTCTTCTCATGCAAGATTGACTCACACATTTCCCAAAAAGTAGTTGTACTCAGCCCATGCTATCATAAATTTGGTGAGTTGACCTTTCCCACCTACCACTCTTACAACACTTTAATATCCCTTTTATATTTATAAAAGAATAAACATTATAACGAAATGCCTTGAATTAATAGAAAGGGTAACCCCTTGGACCCCTCTTTAGCTCCCTATCTTGTAGAATCATAGCCCCCTGTCATTATTGTACCGCTTGTACTGCAGCCAGCGATTATTATTTTTATTAATTATTTTAATGTACATTTTACATATCTTGGTCCTTGGCCATATCAATTCATACGGGCTATCCCGCTTAACCATATCAACTCACCAGCCTAATTAATATTTGCACAATTACATTATAATTGCAGGGATTAAAATTGGGTACATTACACTGGTTACTTTATGTATAGCACAACATAAATTTTTCAAATAACTTCAAAAATTTTGATCGTAAGCAACGACACCAAATGTTTAATGCTCAACACATGCAACAAGAAGTATGACATAGATAGATATGTGATATAGCATAAGGGTTTTATTCATCTTAAAAGACATGTACAATGTATGCTTGGGTAGCCTTACATCTCTCAAAGAAAATTCAAGAACCCCCTTCAATCTCTCTATTTTTGCATGTAATAAATAATTATTATATCGTGACAAGCAAGGTGTATTTTATAGTCAAGAATGAGAGAGGTGTTTAATGTCTGCCTAATGTTAATGTTTTGCATGTAATAAATCATTATTGTATCGTGACAAGCAAGGTGTATTTTATAGTCAAGAATGAGAGAGGTGTTTAATGTCTATGCCTAATGTTAATGTGACATGTGAGAAGCAAGGTGTATTCTATAGTCGAGAATGTGAGAGAGATGTAATGTAATATTTAAAAAAAAAAATTAAGAATAACAATCCAATATGGATGACATTTGTAACATTTGTTCTTATAAATCAAAATATTAATAAATAAATAAAACGTAATGTAAAAAAGCAAATTTAATTAGGCGGAAGGTGCGAGGTGGATCATCCTCGATCTTAGAGGAAATCAAGAAACTACTTTCGCCTAGGGATTACGGGAAACAACAAGAAATCAAGTGGAGGCATTAGCACTACTACAAGTGTTAACGATACTAAAGCAAAGTGTTAACGATACTAAAGCAGCAAGGAATTCATCAATTCTTGGTGATTGGGGACTCAATGGTAATAATTCGATATATGCTAGCAAATTCAACCCCTCATGAGCCCTAGTTAAGTTAGATTGTTGTCAAAACCAAGAAATTGGTTAAAAGCTTTGCACAATATGAATGCTTCCATGTATTATGGCATCTAAACTCTACAGTTGATAAGTATGCACAAGAAGGTGCATGTTTGCCACTAGGACATCTTAGGAAAATGGGGGGAGTTCTATCACTGGCCATCTTCCATGAAGCACGGAATATTCTTTAACTCAATATTTGAACATGTAGTATGGACAAATGGCACATGTTTTCGCATGCATGTACTATTAATCAAAGGAGCCATAACTCCCTACCCTTGTCATTCATAGCAATGGAGGTGGAAGCATTAATTCTTGAGAAGATGGGACTGTTGAGTGCATGTGGTATTAACCCCATTCTAGCTTGTATTATGTGTGAAGCATCCATGGTATTAACCCCATTCCAGTTCGTGTTTATTCATGTTCATCATGGTAAGAAGTAGAGAACCAATTCCGTCAAGTCTAACTGTATTAATCTTTGTGGCCAAGTGTCAAGTGAAAATTGTTAGAAGTTTGAGTTGTTTCCTATTGGGTGCAGGGAAAATGGCAAACACACATGAGCATCCTGGTTGTTGCGCAGGATGTGAGAATTCAGAGATGCGAAGAGGCATTCAGAGGTGTGAGAGGCACATAGCAGAAACACAGGATTGCCTGTCATCATACACAAGAAAGTGGCAAGGTTGAAGGAAAGAGTGGGAAAGAAGGAATGTTTTGGAAGCACAGGCAATGCAAAGGCAGGTAGTGGGAATAAATTATCAGTTAGAGGCAATCCAAAACCATCAAAGGAAAATGGGCATTAGCACAGAAAATAGCACTCAAAGAATTGAAGAGGTAGTAGAAAAATTATCCCTGTTGCAGGCCAGGCTTGACAAGCTGGAATTATGTCCAGCAGTTTTGGACCTTTATCTTTTTGTATCTTCTTGCTAGATGGTTTAGATGGTTCAATCAGAGTGAAAAGAATACAAAATATTAACACACACCATCCTAGACCCATCTTAACTTCAATTTTTTTAATCCCTCTCGATGCTTAATCAAAGCTACACAAACCATGGGTGAGTACGATCAGAATTAGCGGAAGAATCCAAAGAATTTGCGGCACTGGAAATTAGGAATTGGGGAACCAGAACCCTGACCCTAAATTTTATATTGAAAAAACAAAATGAAATCTAAATTAAAGCGTATCAATTTTTTAGATATCATACTCATATTGCCAATTGAGGAATGAGATGAAACCACCAATTTGCAGAAGATTTAATGCATGCAATTGCTAGTAGATAGCATCATCATCAAATATTTAGGCTATAACACCAAAATAATATGAGCCAAAATGGAAAATGGTGAGAAGTAAAATCAATTCCTCTAAATGAAAGAGGATAGATAAAACTTACTGGGAGTGGAAAACTGTGCAGTGTGAACACTTCTAATTCAGATTACCAAACTACGATAACACATAAGTAGCAATAGCTAAATACAATGAGAGACACTTTAAATACATAGACACATTGCATGTGAACTTTAACCTTTCAGATGAGAGCTACAGTTCTCATTGTAAAAAACTACTGAAATACAATATTGAAATAAACATGATTATCACAACTAATCTAATGCCAACTCTAAAGTGCTCAACAGGGGCACTTGGGAACAAATCGCTCAAATTTTGACCAATATAGCAAACAATTCTTATGTAAATTGTGTGCTCATTGTTCCTACAGATGATGATGGTAAAAATTGTTCAAAACATGCAACTAGGGGATAAATTTGCCATGAAACTGTCATGGGGATCTGGATCCACTCATACCAAAAACAAATCCTATTTTAGGAAACGAATCTGATCCAAAATACCCAAAAAGCCCAAGAATCCGATATGGATTCAAGATTCTGCGAAGAATTGGATGCAGGTGCAAGGTGCCTTAAGGAGAAGAATCTGATAACCATGTACTTAATAGATCTAGAATTAAAATAGATCTAAGTTGGTTTAGTTCAACTACAAATTGGTTGAACTATCTTTGAAACTAATTAAATAAATTCATCAATGAAAAGATTAATCCATGAGAGACTTCAGGCTTTGAGGACTTAAGTCTCCTTAATAGCTCACTAATGCACATGATTGAAAGTAAAATCCATTGCTCTTCCAAGCCACAAGCAGTTACAAAACGTCCAGAGTTCACAATAGTAATACCCAAAAAAATAGGACTACAGTAGTAGTTTCCCCCTATGACCTTGCAGATTATTATTTATCAAAGACACATCAATAATCTTTCTTTTTGTTTTGAATCGGTGGGGTTGAAGGCCTGAAAATGGCTCTGCAATCAGGGAGAGTTCAATAAGACACTCCAAAGTTTTATTTAAAAATGAACTTAATGAACGCACATGGCATGTATAGCACGGTGCACCACATATTGCTCTCCCCTACGGGTTAATACTAAAATCTTCAGTTTTGATGGCTCATCATACTTTGAAGTTTCCATAGTTTTCAGATGGATTACCTCTTTCTCAGACCGAACATTATGGCCATAGTTCTCTCCGATAGTTCTCCAAAAAATTATTAGGGTCAACTAAAAGGAATCAGCATACAGTTGATGAGATGCCAGGACAGCACTAACAATAAATACCTTTTTCTTAGCATTTAGAACTTTTTTCTTGGATTTCCAAAGTTGGCATATCATTCAATTAGATGTCTTATGAATCTGACATACCCATTATATCTAAATCGTGACTCTGATTTACAGTATGATTCTCTCCATTGATTCATTCAATCAAAGGCCAAAAACAAGTCCCTTATCTCCAAAACAGTGCCCACTATCATTAACTTCAAAGTAAAGCCTTCATTCCCTACTACTGCTTTAAGGCCAATAGCATCTGTAACCTTGCTCCTGTGACCAAGATCTCTATATTTATAGCTTGCTTCCCATGGCACTACCAATAATTCTCACAGGATTTCTACCACTTAATAATAAATATGATAGTAACAATTTGCATTCCTCAGTACAATTTCTCGTGTAGCAGCCCCTGAGATAAACTTGATTTGCAAATCAGCAGTCACCAAACACTTTGGAAGTTTCTTGTTAATTTTAACAGCCCTTCCAAGGAGAGGCATATGATAGACAAAATGCAATTACTGGCTTATAACTTATGTGGTAAGGAATTTCTTCTTTCTATTATTCCAATTCATTCAATTTTTAGTGAAAAAGCATACCCTGCTAATTTCATCTACCAAGACAATCTCTCCATCTTTGTATAGACTTTCTCTGTTTGTGGGGATGTACTGTCTCCTACAAGGAAGGCATGCACCTGTTTATCGACTTCAATCCAACTGCATCCAGGTGTCTTTTTTATGCCTTTGTGTCTCATCATTTTACGTATTTTTTGAATATCATCCCATCTGCCAACTGCAGCATAAATGTTTGAGAGAAGAATATATGGTGCATGAAGGTCAGGGTACAAAACAAATAGACGTTCTGCCACAGATTCTCCTAGCTCTATGTTGTTGTGTATTGAGCAGGCACTAAGCAAGCAAATCCATAGAATTGGATCAGGCTTTACTTGCATCTTGTTGATAAACTCTTGTGCTTCACTTAAATGCCCAGCACGGCCAAGAAGGTCAACCATGCATCTATAATGCTCCATTCCAGGGGTAACATTGTAATATTTACTCATGCAATTGAAGTATGCATAGCCTTCATCCACCAGACCAGCATGACTGCATGCAGTCAAAATACTAACAAAGGTTACATGGTTTGGGCACACACCTGAGTGTTTCATCAGCTCAAAGAGCTTGAGAGCCTCCTTGCCACAGCCATGCATAGCATATCCAGCAATCATCGACGTCCAAGACACAACATCTCGCTGATTCATTTTATCAAACAGTTCGCGTGCTTTCTGTATACTTCCAGATTTTGCATACATGTCTATCAGAGCATTAGCCACCACCATGTCAGACTGAAATCCACTTCTAATTATTTTTTCATGGATTTCTGTACCCTGTTCCAGAGCTGCAAAATTGGCGCAAGCGGGGAGAGTGCTGGCAAAGGTTTGGGAATCAGGCCTCATACCATCCAATTGCATCTGTTCAAAAAGCCGCAAGGCCTCCTCGCCGTACCCATTGTGTGCAAATCCCGCAATCACTACATTCCATGAGACAACATCCCTTTGAGGCATTGCACTAAAGAGCTTAAAGGCCTCATCCACATTCCCATTCTGTGCATATCCTGCAATCATGGCATTCCACGAAACGAGATCCCGTTCAGGCATTTTACCAAACACTTTGCGTGCATCCTCTAAACTCCCACATTTTGCATACATGTCCACAAGCGCAGTGGATACCACGACATCAGACTGAAATCCGTCTTTTATTATTTCTTCATGAATCTCCATGCCTTGATCCAGAAACCCTAAATTTATGCAGGCTGGAAGAATGCTCGCAAAGGTGAACTGATTGGATTGGACTCCTGTTTCCCTCATTCTGCGAAACAACACTAAGGCCTCCTGAGGAGGTCCATGCTTTGCATAACCTGCAATCATAACAGTCCAAGAACACACATCCCGTTCGGACATTTCGTCGAAAACTCTGCGAGCGTCCGCCAAACTCCTGCATTTGACATACAAGCTGATAAGCGTATTGCTCAACAGGCTGTCTCCCATAAAACCCCTTTCATTGATGTGGGCATGAACTATTTTGGCTTCTGTTAAGGCTTTCTTCTGAATGCAGGCCTGCAAGAGATGGAGATACCCAAAAGAGTCAACACAGCTGCTTGTAGTATTCAGAATGATAAGCGCTTCCTTCAAGCGGCCCTGTTTACAGAGTATTGTGAGATGGTCAAGAGAGTTACCGTTGTCATTGTGTTGTGTTTGAGGAGAAATAGCGGTGACATGCATTTTTTCAGGCCGAAGAAGAATCACTGGGCAGATCAACGATACCATCATCAGCATCGCCTTCTTGTTTTTGTGCTGTGTAGTTAAAGATTGTGCGATCATAGCATATCATGGAGGGAAAAAGATAAAAGTTTAATACAAATCGTCTGAAATGAAAAGCGGAGTTGTTACAAACAGTTAATTTTAATCCTGATCTGATCTGATCATTCTACTGATCTTCTCATTTTCATTTTGTCAACAGTTCAGCGATGCTTCACCCGCTGCTGCAAATGGCTGGCGGATATTGACGAATTCGAGTTGTGGAGGTTTTTGTAATCCGAAAATCCACCGTAACAATGGCGAATGCTCTTCATTGGATATTTATTTTCAATGATGCGACGCAGGCGACAGGTGTATTCTATCCAATTGGAGGTTGATTAAACATATATATATATATATTTAGAAGGAACCGGAAACTTACAGTGGTGTAGGAGATCTTGACTGATTTAGATTTAGATGAGGGTGCTTTATAAGCGGAATGAATTCCGTTGTTGCTGTTGTTTTTTTAAATAAGCTAGATGAGAATCTTTTTATTCAACCAATGAAAAAAAATACAAAGTGATACATAGACTTGTTGATAGCAAAAGACCTCGCAAAGAGAACAGGGGAACACTGAAGACTAACCTATGTTAAAAGAGAACCACAAGGAGTATATGAGCATAACAAGATGAAACATTATAAAGATAAGGAGAAAGGGTCAGGTCATTGTGTTGGCTCGAGAGGATCCTTTCTACCTTTTTTCTTATGAACATCAATCCAATCAGAGGCATTGATAGGTTCAGCAGCCTTCACCACCAAAGCCAGATGGTCTGAGGAAATGCCAGAATCTTGAGCTGTGAAAGCTAAGGGTGCTTCCTTATTACTATCTGAATTATCCGATTCATGAGGACGTTTCTGAGTTCCTGAGGGTGAGGTTGTGGCCATGATCATGTCATTTGATTCATCATTTTCAAGGGCACTGTGCAAAGGTTGAACTACGGGATTCGGAGTCAAAATTTCTGAAGCTTCTGGATGTTGTGTTGATGCCAAAGGCTGGTGTTTTGGGTCTGTGGTTGGCTACTGCGCATTTGTTGAAGACTGCGATGGTGTTGTAGAAAGTGGAGGGGTTGGGGTGTCTTTGTAATGTTGTTTGTTGTCGGATGAAGAGTTCGAGTGGCTTTTGTGATTTTTAGGGTCTTGCCAACCATTAGCCCTTTTTTGTGCTCTAGGAGATGAAAATGGGGTTGGGGATAAAGGACAAGCAGCATAAAGGTGCCATGTTTGCTGACAAGAGTGACACATGAAGGAAGTGTTCTCATAATCGACCAGCTGCATGTAAGGATCATCCTCAGTCCAATCTATAAGAATCATATCCAGTAGCCCTTGACTGAGGTCGGTTTCAACGCATATGCGGACGAAGGTGACGAAGCCTTTCGTTATCCGGTCTGTGTCAATCTTGATAAACCTACCCAACACATTGCCCAGGGTAGGTAAAAAAGCTAGAGTATAAAAATGCAAAGGTAAATTGGGGAGTCTTACCCAAACCGGTGTAGTCATAGCAGTGATAGCCAGCGGGTTGAAATCAAGGAACCATCTCTGCATGGAAAGACCAGATCTGCCCCAGAACCATGGACCTTGCTCTAGCGCACCTTGGTAGTTCGCCTCTGTGAAAAAGTTAACAAGGAAGAACCCTTTGGAGCAAAAGAACAACTCATGACCTGATGACCAGGTCTTATTTACCCATTCTCTTAGCACCAAAGCTGAGGGCCATAGTCCGTTGAAACAACAGATGAGAGCTCTTTTATGGTAGATAAATGTAGAGCCATACACATGGGGATCTTCGACCTCTAATGTTGGAGGTTCTGTGGACTGATCCACTGTGAAGATAGAGCCAAAAAGCTCCTTTGCTCCGGAAGTTTCAGCCTTGGACCCCGAAGGAGCAGAAGTCCTTGTTTTCACGATGTGCTTGTAAGAGCTTGGTTGAGTGGAGGATGGCACTCCTCCACGCAGACAAGAAACAAGAGAAATGGTTGCATGCTTTAGATTCTCATAACCCCGCAGCAGAGAGCCATCCACAAGTTGTCGGCCTTCAAAGATGAGTCATTGAAAGCAAGGAGAAATACATGTCGCGTGGTGGATCTGGGCTTTGAGCTCAAAAACAGACTCTGAATCATGAGCATGCAAGCATAGAAAAGAATCGGTGATGGCATTTACAAAAAAGGGAAAGCCTGCAGTAGTCTCGGAGCAAGCCGTGACACGATGAGGGAAGGCCCTTCGTTCCCAAATACTGCAATGTCGGTTGATGGTGGGTTTCTTTCGATCTATGTGAACCATCGTTTTTTCCTGACCTTTCCCGCACTGCAGAAACCCTAGCTTGATTCATGTTTCTTGCTTCAATACTATGTCGGTTCTAATAGGTGAAGACTGCTTAGGTAGCAATGGTGGTGTCTGGCATCTCCTTTTCGATGAAGTTGGGATTTTCATGGGTGGCATAGGGTTGTGACTCCTGGAACTGTCGCTATGGGAAGAGGAAGATGAACTGAAGGATCTCAACCGAGACAGGGAACGAGAGTGCAGACCCGAAGCGAAAGAAGATCCTGAATATGATGAGGAACTAGACATCGACCCTGATGGGCTTGCCCGTTGCGGCCTCCCAGATCTCGCCATGTCGTTGTCGCTGGTATAAACTCGAAAACCCTAGGAGAATCAAGAACAAAATAAACACCCACCACCTCTTAGATCTTCGATTTTCCAGCATAGATCCATCTTAATCCCCGGTCTAAGGGATAAAATCTTTGGAGGTGCAAACCTTTAACCTTTTCTCAAGTTTTGCACTCTAAAAAAGGTTTTCACCTTGAGTTTTCAGCACTTGATCTTAAAATTTGAAGGACATGGGGGTGGGCTTTGATCCACTTATATGTGCATGGGTCATGATACCATTTAATATAGTATCTATGGGTGCAACCACATGTTCGACCACTACCTCAAGGTGCCCCCATGGCTCCAGGTAAATCCCTCACGATAATTGAACCTTGCCCAACGATGAAAAACTCCTCGCTTTCCACAATTGGATCCAACCCCTTTGGATGGAATTTGATATTTGTTAATATGGACTTAACCAAGTATTTAGAATTAAAGATGGTGTATTCAATCTTTTGGATATGAGCGTAGATCCATTTTAAATTTGGATCTATTAAGCATCGATAGGGTCAAATTTTTTAATGTGTAAATTTTAATTTGTATGTTGTTATCCCTCGGATGGGGTTACATCTGGCACACATGCGCCGAGAGCAGTGAACACTCCCTACCGCCATCCTTCCTCTTTGTCTCTTCAGTGTGTGCAACATTCAATTGGGAAGGATGGTAGTGCACCTATGTAAGGTAGAAGGTTTAATGGAGTAACCACGTCGAATGTTGAGGTCTCATAGAGCAGGTACGCGAAGGCTAAGAGTCGTCAATTCGGTCTTTATGGAGCTTTTCCTTGTTATTTCAACTGCTTTTATGGAGACAAGGCATGGTTATTGCCATTACACTCTGGTTTGGTTGCTTATTTTATTTTCCCCTCCTGGTTTTTTCCCTTTCATGCGTTCTCCTCCCCTTCGGATTGTCATTTACGTCCTTTCCTTTCCAATGATGCATGAAAGAGGCAAACCAAAAAGCGGGCCGACCTATTACATTTTTGTGGCTCGACATCACCAACTTAGTCCTTTCTCAGCTCTAATTTTGCCTCCCATCCCTTCCACAAGCCCTGTTGGTCCTTCCTTGGAGGCTTCCCTCTTGTCCGATCAAAATTGAGTGGACAAGGACAATCCCATCGCTTATGTCGAGGAAGAGATTCCTCTGGTTACTCCTCAAGTAACTCCAGATTCTCTCATGTTCTCTATCTCAAGCCTTCAGGATCCCCCTCACAATTCTGGATGGCTGCCTCAATAAATCGACCACGCGTCAAATGTGGTAGGCTTTCCAGTTGATGAAAAGACCCCTCCAGCTATGTATAAGGAAAGGATTATTGCGACAAAACAACTTGTCACTGCACTTTAACCTGTTGCAACCTTTGAGCTAGAGACACCCAACACTTATAGTTTCTTGAAAGAACATCTATGACTTATCTTCGATATAAGACGGGACATGGCCGATCAGCTTCACCACTAGGATATCCTCATTCATCGCCTAGATACTTTGTTTGATTCTCTTTCAGGTGATTCTGTCAAGCGTCGATGTCTGACATGTTGCCAACCTTATGTATTCGCTCTAGTGCGGCCACACTCTTCTAGTGGCGATGGAAACCCAAGTTCGCCTATTGTTTAGTTTTATTTTTTGTTGCTATGTATCAATGTTCAAAGCGGCCATAGTTATAGTTTTGTTTAGGACTAGTTTTGTTTTCCAGGTTTTCTCTAATGTAAACAAAAACTTGAATGTTTCTTATCGCAAGCCACCTGTTATGTTTTCCATATGTATGGAAAAACAAGTGGGCGGTTTAGCCATGTGTACTGATATGAAGTCTATTTAAGGAAATACATTTTTATTTAAAAAAAAAAAATTGTATGTTGGTATATAAATATGTACATACTTTATTATTACTATTAATATTATTTTAATGTAACGTTATCTAATCTAACATCACGCTAATGTAACAACATCTCATCCATACTGGGTTGTAGAGCAACTCGCTACTCTCAGTGCAATAAATATGTAAATTTTTTGAAATGTTCTAATGTTGCATGTTGAAATTCCTATGAGGGATAAATAAAGATAAAACCAGCGTATATCCATTTTAACCCCGGATCTATCAAGCATCGAGAGGGATCAAATCTCTCTAGGTGCAAACCTTTAACCTTTCCTCAAGTTTTGCACTCTAAAAAGGGGTTTAGGTGCAAAAATTTAACCTTTCCTCAAGTTTTGCACTCTAAAAAAGGGGTTTGCACCTCAAGAGATTTGATCTCTCTCGACGCTTGATAGATCTGGGGTTAAGATGGATCTATGTTGGTGTTGTATCATTGTTAAAATGAATACAACTACTTGATTATGCTAAATCATTTTTTATCATATAATTTCTTAAATCAATGCATATTTTTTTGCATTAATTCAATGCAACTAATTGTTATAAATTAGAGAGCACAACTAAGATAGTTTGCTTGAAACTTTCTCCAGGAATATCTCAAAGAGCATAGCTAAGATAATGCACTTAATATTTACTCAAATTATATTATTATCTTAGGAGGGACATGTGTCAATTCCAGGTTGAACATGTTTTTCACATTTTATATATCTTAATATTATAATGGTTTTAATGTGCAAATATTAATAGATAAATCACACATAATCAAACAAAGTACATGACTTCAACTTATAATTTCTGTTTTGAAATTACATTATTCTCTTAGGACAGACACGTGTCATTTCTTCAATTAATTAATGCACTGAATCATACTAAAATCAATGCACCCTATTGCTTCATGTTGATTTTTCAATAAGCTAGGTTAAGCATGAAGCTCATTCCATTTTACACTTGTCTTAACCATAAACAAGAAGAACCAGACCTTCACACGTTCACCTATGCTTGTCCACAGACACGCCCACTCTACAAATCTTATTTCCCACTGTCTCACATAGGAGAATCATCTGGAGTTTTCTCATCAACTTTGCTGCTCAGAGGAGGCTAATACATCATCTTCATTTCTGTTCACATGACGATGGACCTAGCACTTTGGGATTTCACATGTTCACCTTGTGCTCAACCACATGCACATCTAACTCAACAGATCACCTTTCCCACTGGATAATCATCTAGGGTTCTTCTCAACTCTCTGAATGGAGGAGGTCATCTCTACGTTCCAGCTCTGTCTTAGGCAGGAACCACGTACCCTTCTTAGGGGATTTCTCTCAGGTTTGTAAGCTGAGAGAAAGACTCACATAGCTGCAATGATCCACATCTCATAGGTTTGTAAGCTAGAGAATGTCTCACATAGTTGCTATCATCAACACTCCCTCTCAGCTAGGGAGGCATTCTTCATCATGCCAAGTCTCACACGGATGTACTCTGAATTTTGTCTTGGTTGGAGTCATCAATACTCCCTCTCTACTAGGAAAGCATTCTTCACTAAGTTAGTTTGGTGAAGATGTCTGCAATCTCCTCATGTGTAGAAAGGTATTGTATGTGTACGATTTTCCTCTGCATCATATCTCTTATATAAGGATATTTGATCTCACCATGTTTTGATCCATCTGGAAACATTGGGTTCTTAAGGATATTTACACACGATTCTTGGTTATCATCATAGGATCCATCTCATGGTCAAGTAAATCTATCAGAAGCTTGTGAAGCCACATTGCTTTGCACACTCGATGCTATATACTCTACCTCTGTGGTACTCAAGGCCACAGAGTTTTGTTTCCTG
>ML801745.1:147869-172572 GCA_009831015.1 Picea engelmannii
CTCTCTCACATTCTCGACTATAGAATACACCTTGCTTCTCACATGTCACATTAACATTAGGCATAGACATTAAACACCTCTCTCATTCTTGACTATAAAATACACCTTGCTTGTCACGATACAATAATGATTTATTACATGCAAAACATTAACATTAGGCAGACATTAAACACCTCTCTCATTCTTGACTATAAAATACACCTTGCTTGTCACGATATAATAATTATTTATTACATGCAAAAATAGAGAGATTGAAGGGGGTTCTTGAATTTTCTTTGAGAGATGTAAGGCTACCCAAGCATACATTGTACATGTCTTTTAAGATGAATAAAACCCTTATGCTATATCACATATCTATCTATGTCATACTTCTTGTTGCATGTGTTGAGCATTAAACATTTGGTGTCGTTGCTTACGATCAAAATTTTTGAAGTTATTTGAAAAATTTATGTTGTGCTATACATAAAGTAACCAGTGTAATGTACCCAATTTTAATCCCTGCAATTATAATGTAATTGTGCAAATATTAATTAGGCTGGTGAGTTGATATGGTTAAGCGGGATAGCCCGTATGAATTGATATGGCCAAGGACCAAGATATGTAAAATGTACATTAAAATAATTAATAAAAATAATAATCGCTGGCTGCAGTACAAGCGGTACAATAATGACAGGGGGCTATGATTCTACAAGATAGGGAGCTAAAGAGGGGTCCAAGGGGTTACCCTTTCTATTAATTCAAGGCATTTCGTTATAATGTTTATTCTTTTATAAATATAAAAGGGATATTAAAGTGTTGTAAGAGTGGTAGGTGGGAAAGGTCAACTCACCAAATTTATGATAGCATGGGCTGAGTACAACTACTTTTTGGGAAATGTGTGAGTCAATCTTGCATGAGAAGAACAAGAAACTGTAGTTCATTCTTGAGGCAGTTTTTCATGTTGGTTTTGGAGAGCAAGAGGAGGGATGCGTGCTAGGAAAAGAGCACCAACCATGTTATGCTTAAGGATAACCATTGTTGGGCTGAGTTTTATGCTAAAAATGAGGTTGTAGGTCTGTAATGAAGGTTGCATGCATGCAAGTGGTACTTCATGTTGAGGAAATGACTCAGAGTCTCGAGAAGGCCATTGTGAGCACTCTTGGAGCAATTGAGAGTTCATGGAGTCCCCAGATGTGAGGTTCCTAGTCAACTGAGTGCACTGGAGCCTTGGAGGGGAGTGGAAAGGCCCAAGGGGTTGTGTGGCAGTGAAGGGGATCCTGATTTCTTGGGTTGTGCAAGTTGTGGGGAAGAGAGCTCATGGATTGGAAATGTTGTTGGAGTCGAACCTGAGTTTTGGGCTGCTGAATGTGGAGAGTGAACAACCAAGAAGACCAAACCTCCTTCTGGACTCATAACTTCAGCTTGGGGGTGGCTTGTTGTTGCGATTTGGAACAACAAGCCTATGGCTCGAAGGAACATCTTGTGTACGTAGCCAGTCGGTCCAACTAATTAAATATAAGTTTTCTATATGCTTATGATGTTATTTCCGATGTGTAGGTAATTGTTTGAATGCTATTGAGTTGCTTGATGAGCCTGCATTCATGGGTTTTTATTATTGCTATTAATTGGATGGATAAATTAACATGTGCATTGAAATTTTTATGTGCACGAGAAAGCGAATTTCGTGTTTTGTTGGTTTTGGGTTCTTTACAATTGGTATCAGAGTTGTAGGTTACAACACTGGGCTTGGAGGGTTTGCTACAAGACAAATATAATTGTCGTTATGTTTTAATTAGGGAGGAATTTGTGGAATTGGGAAAAGTCCCCAATTTTTGGCTGTATTTAGCTGAAATCAACATGGGTATGTCGAGATTGTGAATTTAGTAAATGGGTTTTGGTCCTAGAGGCCAAAATGGTTGAATTTGTGGTAGCCACATAGGTGTTTGGGGGCGAATTTGAGTTCACCCAGTTGGAGAAATTGGGGTCAAAACCCCTCGGAATTTAGTTTTCGTTTGGGATTTCTTATTGTAGAGGTCAACTTGGTTGATTGAAGGGTCAAATTTGGCTCAGAGGGCGAATTGGGTATTGTCGTGATAGTAGCTAGCCTGAAAATCGACTAAGTATACGAATGTTCTTGAGCTGGTGATACACTGTGTATCGACGAAGAAAGAAGATCTTCATCGATATATTGGCGAAGAAAGATCCTTAGAAGTTGTCGATGAAGAAAAGACTTTCGCCGCACGATGTATTGATGACGAAAGATCTTTTCAAGTTGCTGACAAAGGGGCATATCAACGAGGAAAGTGAATCTTCGATTGATACATTGGTGAAGAAAGCAAATATTTTGCCAAAACGTTAGAGGAAAAAGAAGATATCTCGTCGATAAAGGGTGTATCTGCAAGTAGAAAAGTTTTGAAGTCGTCGATAAGGAGTGTATTGGCGGAGAATGTAAATCTTTCGCCTATACATCGGTAAGAAAAGATATTTTGGGCCGCCGACAAGGAAGTGTTTCGGTGAGAAAATGTGTTTTCGTCGTTGATACGTCGAGAAGAAGACGTGATCTCATCACTGATACATCGACGAGAATAGCGGATTTTTTGTCAATACGCTGGCCAAAAAAAATCCATCTTTATCAACGATAAAGATGGATTTTATTGGTGAAAAAAGCGGATTTCTCGTCGATATGCTCATGAGAAAGAATGATGTTTTATCGATGAAGAAATAGTATTCCGGGTCGATACGTCGACGGGGAAGAAAGATCTTCCATTGTCGATAAATATGCCCATGTGGACGAAGAATGTAACGTACCCAATCTCCCACTGAGTCTCGTTACCACCTTACACATGCTTTGATACCAATTTGTAACATCCCCAACCACTTAGGTTGGGAAATGTTACTGTAGACATACACTGCGCAGTTTCTACCTTATGCACAAATCCGTGCAATATCACTTGAGATAACGTGCTTGGGCCTAATTGAGTCGTGCCACACAACTTATAACAACATAAGCATCATTCACTTTTTACACAATCTTAAGCAGTGAAATTTAATCAAACAACTACGCACACCAGCATACTGAACACACAGTACCATTGTTCGCACAACCCCCTGGGCGACATGCGCCACTTCTGTTATTACTGTGTGCGAGGTCTAATTCCTTAACCACATACACATGAATTCCATCCTCTTGAAGCACACCGATTACGATCCTGTGCACCCGACCACTCAATCCTCTTCTTGATGACTCATAACCAAAATCATAAGGTTAAACTTAACATGCAAAGTTACCATCAACTGACATACTCATGCACAATTACAATTAAAGGCTAAAAACACCATATTTACATGTATAAGCAATATTAAACAAAATAACAACAAATACTCATATGTAACAACATACAAGAATTAACCCATTTTAAACATAGTCAAATATGCACACAGTAAATAAGACAAGCGCATAAAGAACACTTATCTTTTTATGAAAGTCACCAACTACGGCCTTGACTCAGACGTTCCTCCCAACCATAGAGACTGTTTCTCATAAGCTTTCAGCAACAGGTCACCCCCGAGCCGGGGCTCAACTTCCACCAGGGAAAAATGGTCCTAGAGACAAGTTATGGTATGAAACTCAACATAATTTCCCATTCCTAAGTGCCCATTGTTGCAACTAGCCCACAATCCCTCATTCCCCACGCACCTGTCACACTCAAGGAAGTCTGCCCCTTCTCTGCTCACCAGCCTTTCGGTTGTACCACTTCCCTTCCCAGGGTTACCAACAACAGGTTGAACAAGAAGTCTTCGAGCCCTGCGACTAATGTTAAACACACCTTGGAAAAACTCTCAACAAAACTCTCACTTGGAGAGTATGCCCACGGGTCTGATAACCACTTCACAACAACCAGTCTCTCACCTAGAGAGACTGCTCATGGTCTGCCAACTCGATTCTTTGACAATGAAACTTTGGATACAACCCCACAACTCCCTACAAGCTTATATGGAAGATAAGGTAATAATCGGATTTTCCATACAGTCTGACCCCCTTCTGCACACAAGATCTTGCAACATCAATAATGTTACAATAATTCCCAAAATACACTAAGCCCAACAATATATATTGCATGCCTCCCACTTGAGACTTGTCACCTTCAAAAGTAACTTTAAGCTACTTTGTGACCCGTTCCCTACCCTCGGGAACTTAGGATAAAAACATATCTTCATTACACTTTTTCAGAAATATTATTAAAATATTCTCCAAGACTTACGACTCACTCCCTTTTCCTTTTTCTGATGGAGTAGGCCCCCCATCTATTTTCCTCTAAGTTAGTCAGTGTGCAACGATGCAATATTATATTAATATTCATGATTAAATTTACATGGATAGGTGCACTGGTCTATCTGTGTCTAGGCTCACCAGCCTCATAATCACACAGGCTCTTCGACCTCCATACATATCCATTCAATCCCATGCACTAACCCAAGTGCGTGTAACATAGTGCAATGTGTGCACTTACTCAGGTTCGCACAACACACAAAATGTACGCACCCTATCTTTATACCATATCTCCACGCACTTACTTAGATGCACACAACACCAAAACTTAATGCCCATGGCTCACCGGCCTAAATGTATATTACTTTTACACTTGGTTTCGATGACTCACTAACCTATATGTACAATTACAAAGGGTTATGGATTGGGGGTATTACAATCCCCTCCCCCTTATGTATGCACTGTCCTCAGTGCATCATATACACCTGTACATACACAATTTCAAACATCATAAAAAAGATGAAGATACTCTGCTCGCATAGCATCCTTGTGCTCCCAGGTTGCATCTTTAGGACCGTACCTAGTCTATTGGACCTTTACCAACTCCATAACTCGATTCCGGAGCTGCTTGGTTTTTCGATCCAATGTGCAAACCGGTCACACTTGAAATCCACGTTTTGGCTCCACCTGAGTCACATTCCAATCAATGACATGATTAACATCAGGTACATGCTTAAGACTACATACTTCTTAAGCAACGACAGATGGAAAACATTATGAATGCATAAGGACACAGGAAATGCAAGCATATAAGCGACATGACCAATCCTTTCAAGGATTTCAAATGGCCCACAATAGTGCGCTGCTAATTTAGAACACTTTCCCAACTTTAGGGAACTGCGCCTAGCCTTCACTTTTAGAAACACATGATCACCCACTCCAAATTCCCTGTGGGTTTTGCCTTTATCTATGCAACTTTTCTTCCCGTCTTGGGAAAACTTTAAATTCTGCCTAATCTTTACCATCTGCTCCTCCATTTCCCAGAGCAAATCTGACCCAACTATTGCGTGGTTTGCTGGGTTGTCCCAACTCACTAGCGCATTGCACTTTCTACCATAAAGAGCCTCAAATGGGCTCATCTTTAAAGATGTTTGATACCCTACCCATTGTTGTAAGCAAACTCTACCAAATGAAGGTAGTCTTCCCACTTGGATGGTTTATCCATCACATACATCCTCATTATGTCTTCAATCACATGATTTACCCTTTTGGTTTGACCATCTAACTCAGGATGATATGTTGTGATGAAATTCAGACTTGTTCCAAATCCCTTGAATAACATTTTCCAAAAGTTCGAGGTGAACTTGGAATCGCTGTTAGACACAATTGTCTTAGGAACACCATGCAACTTAGCAACTTCGTGCATGTATATCTCAACAATGTCTGCTGCTTTGTGCGTTGACTTCACTGGAATAAAATGGGCATCTTTAGCAAGCTTGTCCACCACCACTATGATAGAATCATGTTGTTTAGCAGTCCTAGGAAACTTAGTTATGAAGTCCATGGTCACAACTTCCCACTTCCACTCAGGAATGGGCAAAGATTGCGACAAACCAGTTGGATGTCTGTGCTCAGCCTCGACTCTCTGACATTCAACACATATCACAATAAAATCCACAACTTCCTTTTTCATACCTAGCCAAAAGTATTGCTTCTTGACCACGATAATCGTCTTCTGGTAACTTGGATGTCCAACATAAGGAACCTTATGCATTTTCGACAAAGTCAGGTTCTTCAACTCTTGATCATTTGATACATAGACTCTGCATCTATACATGAGGATCCCATCCTCTCTTAACTCATATCATTCAAACTTTGGCTGCAACATACCTTGTTGTAAAGTCGCACTTATGCCCATATAGCACATATTTGATTTGAAAACTTCCAAAATTCTATTGCACAAATCTGTCTGGTACACGCTAATGGTTGTAGTATGCATTTCATGCATCCTCCTATTGAGTGTGTCAACCATCTTGTTCTCTTTTCCTTTGATATGCTTTATGTCGAATTCATACTTATTGAGGAACTCTAACCACCTGCTTTGTCTGGCATTCAAATCTTGGATGTCCAAACAAATACTTCAGACCACAATGGTCTGTGCTCAAATAAAAATCTCTTACCCATGAGATAATGCCGCCACATCTTCAAAGCATACACTATGGCTACAAATTCCAAGTCATGTGTAGCATAAAGCTTTTCATGCTCTTTCAACTTCCTTGATTCGTAGCATACCACATGTCCATTCTGATTCAGGAATCCATCGAGTCTTTCCTTACATGCATCTGTGCACACAACGAAGTTTGCATCTGGATCAACAATTCTTAAAATCGACGCACTTGTTAACAAATTCTTCAAGTGATGAAAACTCCTTGTGCATTCTGGAGTCCATTCAAAATGCACACCTTTCTTCTGCAGGGATGTGATTGGATGTGCAATCTGTGATAATCCTTCAATAAACCTTCAATCTGAGATCTATCTTGGAAAATATTTGTGCGCCTCTCAACTAATCAAACATGTCGTCTATCTTTGGAAAATGATACTTGTTCTTTATTGTTACTTTGTTCAACTTCCTGAAGTCAATACAAAGTCTCAGTGTACCATCCTTCTTCTTTACAAACAAAACTGAGATCTTTCTTGGAAAATATCTGTGCGCCTCTCAACTGATCAAACATGTCGTCTATCTTTGGAAAATGATACTTGTTCTTTATTGTTACTTTGTTCAACTTCCTGAAGTCAATACAAAGTCTCAGTGTACCATCCTTCTTCTCTACAAACAAAACTGGCGCACCTCAAGGAGACACACTTGGGCGTTTATACCCCTTCTTTCGAAGCTCTTCAAGTTGCATCTACAACTCCTTCAATTTTGGCGTACTCATCTTGTAAGGAGTCTTGGATACATGTGCTTCTCCCGACATAAGATTTATAGAGAAGTCAATATCTCTTTTCGGAGGCAATCCCGATATCTCTTTAAAGACATCCTCAAAATCTTTTAGCATTGTGCAATCTTCCACACTTGGCACATTATCCTTAGATGCCTCTTCCATGTGCGTTGAGAATACTCGACATCCTTTCCTGTAGCTTTTCTTCAACTGCAATGCTGGAATTTTCCTGATAGTCACAAATCTTGGAATTCCTTGAACAAACCTCAAATTTCCTTACTCATCTAGACAAGTAAATTCCTTATTGTAACAATCCAAGACAACATGATGCTCATCCAACCAATTCATACCAATGAGACAATCATACGAGCCCAACGATATAATATTCAAATCAACTTTTGTGCGCAGTCCATTTATCTCCAATGGACATGCCTTAACCATCTCATTAATTTTCCTTATTGCTCCTGTAGCTAATTGCACCAACTAAGGTTTCACAAGCTTGCTTCTCAATAGATGGAATCTTTCCACCATATTAGGATCTAAATAACTATAACTATCTCCTGAGTCAATTAAAGTATCAATGGGTTGGTCGTTAATCTTACCTTCCACCTTGATCATGTGCGACTGAAACTCAACCTACTTGTTATCCAACGCGGTGTAAATCCTCGGCACATTTCTACCATGTCTTCCATTGTCGCAGCTTGTTGTACACTGTGCACAGTCCTTGCTTTATCACCTCTTTGAGGACAATCTCTGCGCATATGATTTGCGCCACAACCCCAACATTGCATAGGTTGTTGCCATGACTTTTGTCCCACTGTTTCTGACATTCTGGGCTCCTGAAGAGTCGTTCGTCCTTGCTGAAAAATGGTGGCTTAACTCTCTTCTTCCTTTGTTCCACCTTACTATTCATCTTGTCTTCCCAAGCCTTTTGGAAAGTTGACCTTCTCCTTTTTTGGTCATAAAGACAATTAGTGAGCCTTATGGTCTCTTCCAATTTCTTAGGGTCATCATACTGTATCTTTTCACTGATAAATGAGGGTATCCCACTCAGATACCTCTTAATCTTCATCTGTTCATCCTTGATAAAAGGCACATATTTCAACAACTCTAAAAATCTTCTTTCATACTCATCAATCATTATACTCCCAAGCTTGAGTTCGAATAACTCCTTCATCTTCCTATCATAGTACCGCTTGGTTAAGTATTTCTTTTGGAAATACCTCTTGAACTCTCTCCAAGTTACTTTTTTCTCATCAATGTGCTGCACTCGCAAATACTGATCCCACCACATTGATGCCTTTGCCTTTAAATGATAGATACAAATTCTCCCTTTCGCCTACGCATAATACTTATGCTATTGAAAGTACTTCTTCATACCTAGTAACCAGGTCTCTGCATCTTCATCCTTTTTGTGCTCACCATCAAATGAACGAGGCTTAATCTTATTTATTTCTCCTTGTAGTTCGTCCACCTTAGTCCTTCTTTTATGTTTTCTGACAAGAGACAGACTCAAAATACTGCGCGCTTTCTTGAAATAATTCTTACCAACACTTCTTTCTTCTCTTCTTTTCTCATCACGAGACCTGGGACTTCTTGATCTACTCGTCTCTATCTCCTTATCCATCTTCTTTTCTATTCTGTCCAGGCTCTGCATCAATTGGACATTGAAGTCATTTTGCTACACCTTGGCTCTCATAATCCTTTCATTATCATCCTTATAGCTCTGGACTTATTTCTGCAATACTTTTACAGTTTCTACCATGTTCATACGGTACCCTTGGATTCCGTACCATCGACACCCAAACTGACAGACAGATTTCGAGGCCCTCAACTTGCAGATATGGAGTGCCGAGAGACCACATGACTAGCAGTGTACACTTGCACATACAAAAGCCCTCTCTATCCTCACATTCTGATCCATTGTTAGCGCATCCACCACACTAGCTAGCTTCTGGAACGCAGATGGGTGTTGCTCCATGTGTACAAGTCAGGCATTGTGGCAGGTAATCACCCTAATATTTAAGGCATTTAAACATATTGTATTTAAGATGCTTTTGATTATAGAGCGTTTGCTTGAACATTATACTTTTGATCTTGTTTCACCTTGGTGAGTGTCATATATTTCCTAGTAAGTTACTAACCTTTGGGGAAGTTTTGTGACTATGGGTCCCTTGAGGGGTTATCATATCATTCCCAACCATACTTACCACCTTCCACTCATTACACTCCCATCATATTGTCTTCTTCCAATCCCTTTGACTTTAGTGACCCAAGGAGGGCATCTACCTCATTTCATGGGAAGAAGGGGATGAAGGCCCAAAGGGATTGTTGTTGGCTAAAAAGATAAAATCCTAGATATAGACCTTCCAGATGCTTCACCCAGGGCTTCCCAAGAAAGAAATAAAATGCTTCTCTGTAAAAAAAGGACCTACAAAAATAAATGATAGTGAATGCTTAAGGGGTTAATTAAAGGATGGGAGGTCTCATCATGAGCCGACCTATCATGATCATGGGTATTTAGCGGTATGAAATTACCATCATTTGGTCACCAAGCCAAGGTAATGGCTCTCAGTTACACAATTGAGAGAAAGGGGGTTTCATTATGAGCCAACATTCTCATTCATAAGAGGTATTTGTGAATGACATTGTCGTTATCTGTACACCAAGCCAGGACAATATCCTTCAACTTGTTCCTTAAAACATGAAAGAAAGAAAGAATGGCAAGAATATGGGCTTGGAAAAAGTGCATCGCAAACGAAGGTGCCACACACTCTCTACAAAGGCACCCATAAATGAGATAATACGACACCTTGTATGCCATGAAACTCATCGACCTATCAAGTCTAAACCCCTCACACCTCATCATCCATTACATAACCTTGAAAATTCATCTTTGGAATCATCCCCTACTTGAGGGTTTTGGTCTACCCAGTAAGACTTTTATAACACGCCTCACATACTTAAACTTGGTCAATTGTATAGGGTCTTTGAGCATTTGTTTAATTTGATGAGGTAGTTTTGATGCACATGTTTAGATGCCTCGCTTATTAGATGTGGTTTACACTTGTCATGATATCTTTGACTTGAGATATTTGGAGTGCGTACCCTTTTGTTTTGCAGGACCTTGCTTGGTGGCCAATTTTGGGAGAACAAGCCTAGCTTGGGATTTCATGGGTCAATGAGCCCACATGTTGGATGTTGTAGGCTCGCACATCGGATCACAGAGACATTCCTTTGGAGGATTACATGGCATCATGGAGGATCTTATCCAACCCCTAGTACCCAAACGACTTACCTAGGAGAGACAAAACGTCATATTTTGAGGGTTGACGTCATGCTTGAGGGGGTTTGGTGGTGATGGAGTTATTGCACATTGACACTTGGCATGCTTTGACTGGAGGAGACATGGATTGACCCTAGAACATGAAGAGGAGGCTCAGGGATCCCCAATGACCTCCATTTTTCTCTCCAACAACTTTCTCAAGTGGCCAAAACTTCCCCTAAAGGGGTGGCACCATCTTATGTTTAGGATTTCTATTGTGTTAAAGTGAAAATTAAATATTATTATTTGATGAAAGGGGTAAGATATGTTTGACAACACAGGTATTCCATCAAAGGACAGACACATTCAGTAACCACTCACATAACCAGATCAAAGATCAACACACTGATGTTTTCATGTGGTAAAACCCCTACGGGGAAACATCCACGACCCCAACCAACGCGACCTTGGAGCAGTTTATTAATGTAGAAGAAAAATATTACAGAGATATTTTACAAGAGAGTTTATCAGAATTGATCATTGACAAATGACCCTCCATGCTCTTTAAATAGAAATCATGGACCAATGGAGTGTTAAGTCACAGATTAATGGCCGTTAAGATCGGGGAGAATGTGAACCGTCAGGTCACTCTATGTCAGGAACATATCGTGACCGTCGGATTTCCTAACTACAAATGCATACTAAAGAAACACACTTTTACCTAACGACACATTAGACCAAGTAGATCTTAACTAAATCCTAAGTGTTTAAATATCATAACATCCCCCCTTAAGAACAACTTGGGATAAGATTGAAGGATTTACAATAGTGACACCCCAGGAGAAGGAAGGAGGCATTAGAGCCTATCCCCTCTTAATGAAAACTTCCTAAACTCCTAACATAGATCGGAGTTTGGAAAACTTCACTTCTTTAAGAGACTTTGTGAAAATGTCTTCAACTTGATCTTCTGTAGGGAAAAATAACACTTCAATAACTTGATCATGAATGAGCTTTCTGATGAAGTGCATGTGTAGCTCGATGTGCTTGCTGCGCTGATGTTGAACTGGGTCTTTGGTGAGCTTGATGGCACTTTGATTGTCGCACCAAAGACTGGTCGCATGCTGCTGCTGATATCCAAACTCTGAAAGGATCTGTCGAAGCCACAAGGCTTCCTGACTTGCATTTACCATTGCTTGGTACTCTGCTTCTGCTGAAGAAAGTGCAATAGCCTGTTGTTTTTTACAGGCCCAAGTGATAGGTCCTGATCCAAGGATGAAAACATAACCTTCAGTAGACTTCCCATCATCAGGGTCGCCGACCCAATCTGAATCAGTGAAACCAACCAATAAAGGAGTCCCCCTTGAACTGTAATGTATCCTAAACTGAACTATACCACGAACATAGCGAAGTATCCTTTTAGTTTCTTTCCAATGGCTTTCATGGGGTGTTTGCATATACCAGGAAACAAGACCAACATCAAAGGAAAGATCAAGATGTGTATAAGTCAAGTATAAGAGGCTACCAAATAATTGACGGTACATGGTGGCATCAACTTCGGGAGAAGTACAGGTGGCAGTAAGGTTGACTCCATACTGGAAGGGAGAAGGGGCAGGTTTACAATCGTCCATGTGAAAGCGACGAAGAAGGTCACAAGAATACTTAGACTGGGAAAGAAAAATTCCTTCATTGGTTTGCAAAACTTGAAGGCCAAGGAAGTAGTGCAAAAAGCTTAAGTCTGTCATTTCAAATTTCTTCTTAAGGCTGGTTTTCACATGGTTTAAAAGTTTTGAGTCACTACCAATAAGGATAAGGTCATCAACATAAAGGACAAGGATTACGAGATGGATTCCTACTTTCTTGGTATAGACATTAGGATCATAATGGAATCTAGAGAATTCAGTGTCAATAAAAAAGCTGTCCATTTTGGCATACCAAGCTCGGGGAGCTTGCTTAAGACCATAAAGAGATTTCTTAAGGCAACAAACAAGGCTAGATTCATTCTGGACATAGCCATGAGGTTGTTCCATGTAGATTTCTTCTTGCAAATCTTCGTGCAAGAAGACAGATTTAACATCCATTTGATGGACCTCCCATTTATGTGAGGCAACAAGGGTAAGAACAAGGCAGATGGAATTCATTTTGACTATAGGGGCAAAGGTTTCATTATAGTCAATTCCTTCAACTTGGGAAAATCCTTTGGTAACTAACTGAGCTTTGTGTCTTTCAACACTTCCATCTGATGCATAATTAGTTCTGTAGACCCTTTACATCTGACAAGTTTTCTTCCTTTTGGAAGAGGTACAAGATCCCAAGTATTGTTTTCCATTAAAGAACAATACTCTTCATTCATTGCTATATCCCAATCTGGATGACCTGAAGCTCCTGCAAATGTCTTTGGATCACGAGTCTCTGAAACTTGAGTCAAAATAGAAGAGGCTCGCTGGAACTATGAACGTGTTTGATGCTGATCTGAAGGATCACCGAAAAGACCACCAGTTGCTTCTTGTGTTGAACAGACCCATCTAGGAAGCGGTGGAACTGGTGCTGGTTCAGGTTCAAAGGACTCATCTGGAGGAAGGTGAATAGGTGAAGGTGTATTTTCATCCCCACTGTCATCATCTGAAGAAGAAACCAGAATAGGAACAAAAGAAGGCACAAACGCCAAAGATGGCTCATAGGCCGAAGAAGACACAAACGTCGAAGATGGCTCGCAGGCCGAAGAAGGAACAATCACTGAATTAGGCTCGCAAGACAAGATATTTTCATCAAATTTAACATCTCTTATAATAATAATTTCATTATAATGTGGTTGAAGAAGTCTATAACCTTTGACATCTTCAGAATAACCAACAAATATACACTTCTCACTTTTAGGCTGTAATGCTTTCCTTTTCTCATCAGGAATGTGAGCCCATGCTATGCTGCCAAATACACTGAAGTGACTTACATCTGGTTTAATTTTATTCCAAGCTTCTTTCGGTGTTATATTTTTAAGAGCCTTTGTGGGAGTGCGATTTACTATGTAATTTGCACAGTTGATTGCTTCTGCCCAATACTTTAGACTTAATCCCTTAGATTGGATCATACAATTAGCCATTTCTTTTAGTGTGCATTTCTTTCTCCCAACAACACCATTTTGTTGTGGTTTATATGGAACAATGTGTTTCATTTTGATGCCTTGTATAGTGCAGTAACTTGTAAAATTATTGTTCACATATTCGTCTCCATTATCCATTCTTAACTTTTAAATTTGATGTCCAGATTTTTTTTCTACAAGGGCCTTGTAGGCCAAAAACTTGTAAAAAACTTCACTATGAAGTTTTAAGAAGTAAACCCAAGTATGTCTGGAAGAATCATCAATGAAAGTTAAGAAATAATTGCACCCAGAAAAATAAGGAGAAAAAAGTGGACCACACAAATCACTGTGAACAAGCTGCAAAGGGCTTGAGGCGTGCCAAGAGGCACATTTGTCAAAAGTGTCCCGATGATGTTTTCCGAGAACACAACCAACACAAACACCATCTCTGCATGAAACATGAGGAAGACCCATCACCATCTGTTGATTACATAGTTGTTGCAATGAGCGATAGTTTAGATGACCAAACCGCTCATGCCAAAGTTTGCTCAATTCATTGCTATGAGCAACAAACATTGATGAAAAATATGACGACCCAAAGTTGTCAAACTTGTACAACCTGGTAATATCATCAACAATTCCAATTTCCAAAACATGCTTAGGATCTTTTAGATCCTTGATTACAACTTGGCGAGGTGAAAACTCTACGTTTTTACCTTCACCTGAATGAGTGATTTGATATATTGATAGAAGGTTGCAAGAAAGACTTGGAACATATAATACATCATTGAAATGACCATTATCTACTTGAACTGTTCCAGATCCTACAACACTAAGAGATCTATCATCACCAACAAATATTTTCTTGGTGTTACATTCATTTAGAGCAGAAAATGTCTTTATCCTTAGCCATATGATAAGATGCTCCATAATCAATAAGCCACTCATCAAAAGAAGAATTAGAAGTTGTATTGAAGGAGAAACCAAAAGTGGAAAGTGCATGTCCATGAGAAGAAGAAGAAGATGTAGAATCAATACTGATGTTGTGCTTCTTCATCGCTACTTCTAAAGATTCCATCTTCTTGAAACATTTGGACTCATCATGACAATCTTTATCACAAAAGTTGTAATGTCTGTCAGTCTTCTTATTTTTATATCTTTCTCCTTTGTCACCATTAGGAGCTGAAGCTGTCTGAGCGGGTTTGGGACCCTTATGTTGCTTGTTGTTGTAGAGAGGATGTTGCTTCTTGGGATACTTGGGTTTATCTTTCTACTGGGAAACTAAGGCTTTGTTGGAGATACCTACAATGTTGATCACTCCAAGTTGTACAAAGTTATCTTCCTCTCTAATCAAAGCAACACAAAATGACTCAAGAGTGGGTTTTTGATAAGCTTTCCCTAGAGCCTCTTTCATAGCATAAAAGGTAGATACAAACACAAAATATGAACACCCTATATTAAAAAGAATAAGATAGATGCGACACTCTTCTTCCATTTTTATCTCACATTCTTCACATAAAATTCTGAGTGTTTTAAACTTAGATAGATAGTCTCCAAGGAAAAAAAAACCACTTGGACTTAAGGTTAGTACTTGCTTTTCTAATTGCTGTGCTTGAATAATATTGAGTTTACCAAAAACAGATTCAATCTTTTCCCAAGCTTCTTCGGGGTCATCAATTTCTTTAAGGTGGAACCTTAAATCAGGAGAGATGACACATTCCGATTAGTCCGCATGCATCATCACTCCTATTATCCCATTTGACTTTATTATCATCATCAGTGGGTGTTTTTTCCTTTCCCAAGGTAATCCGGTACAAGCCTTTACTTCTTAATAAATCTTTCATACGAGATTGCCATTGGAAGTAGTTGGTGCTGGTAAGCAAAATATTACTTGTAGAAGCCATATTGAATATGTAGATAATATGGATTTAAAAACTGAAACTAATGATCTGGATGGAAAGATCTCGAAAAATTATGTGGTTTAAAAAAAAAAAAAAACGGCATTGAAAACAAACTTTGGATGTGAGAGTTATTCCATTTTTAAAAAAGGCATAAACGGTAACCAAAGGACCACATGGTAGTTGCTTTATGAAGTGACCCACTTTTATAAAGAGAAGTGGGGATTACTTTTAGAATGAAGTTACTTTATAAAAGAAAAGATGCATGCAAAATAAATAACTCTAAAATAAAATATTAAAGCTACTTATAGTGATTCACTTTTATATTTGAAGTGAAATACAATTTACAATTTTGGCATGAACTTTTAAAAAAAAAATAACAAAAGAGAGACTTGAACTCAAGACCTCTTACTTAATAAAGCAACTTTTAACCAAATGGTTTATTAAAACATATTGTATTTTTTAGTAAGAGGATTGTGGGTGTTGGTGTTGTTGTTGTTGTTCTTGAAGACGATTTTGGAGAACGTGCTAAAAAAAAACTCTTTTTATACATCAGAAAAATTTCACTTCTCGATGACAACAAGGGTTAGATCTCGGTTAGTTTACTCGGAAGATGCACCTTTTCCTATCTATTTCTAATTTGCTGAGATCGCACAGGGCACGTGGAAAAGAGAATACGTAGATCTAAAAGATTAGCAACCCGAAAATAAATAATACAAAACCGAAATAAAACCAAAATGATACTCTGCAAAAATTTAAAAAATGCGCATTCAGGCTTTATACTCCCAGATTTGACTGAGATGGTCATATCTTAGGCAAAAAGAAACCTTTCGAGTGAAACGAAAAGTGTTCCTGACTGAAATGAGCACTCTAGATGCAATGGAACAGTCCTCTCAGCCCAAAAATGTATGAAAATGACAAAAAATGGAGATGAGGAAACCGACTTCACGATCTCGATCTACAAAAGGAGCGAGTCTTCAAACGGGCTCTGATGCCATGTTTGAAAACACAGGTATTCCAACAGAGGAAGAACACCTTAAGTAACCACTCACATAACCAGATCAAATATCAACACACTGATGTTTTTACGTGGTAAAATCCCTATGGGGAAACATTCACGACCCCAACCAACACAACCACTTGGAGCAGTTTATTAATGCAGAAGAAAAATATTACAGAGAGATTTTACAAGAGAGTTTCTGACAATCAATCATCAAAAAATGACCCTCCATTCTCTTTAAATATAGATCATGGACCAGTTGGGTGTTAATCCACAGATCAATGGCCATTAAGATTGAGGAGAATATGAACTGTCGGATCACTCTATGTCGGGAACATATCATGACTGTCAGATTTCTTAACTACAAATGCATACTAAAGAAACACACTTTTACCTAACGATACATTAGACCAAGTAGATATTAACTAACTCCTAAGTGTCTAAATATCGTAACAATATAAGGGTTGTTGACCCCTTATTTTATGTTTTACCCTTGCTAGGTGGATAAACTATGTTTTAAGGTTTTTGTATAAATAAAGATCACGTGAATCTCATTTCATAACATAACTCTCCCTTGTGGAGAAGGAGACTTGGATGAAATTTTCGCTATATTTGTGCATTTTTGGTTTCTCTCTCTCTTGAAAATGGTTTATGGTGTTATCTTTTGGTGAATGGATGAGAATAAGTGATGTGCACCTCTTGAAGGCATTATTGTTTGCTCTTGGATGATATTTTGCATGGTGAACTAGGGTTTAAAAGCTCATTTCTTGGAATTGGTAAGGAAAAATATGCACATGCTAGTTCTTTATTTATTACTTTGGTTATTGTCTATGAAAACCCTAGGAGGAGTATGTTGGATACACCTTCCATCATTGCTTCATCCTTTTGTTAAGGTTATAAGTCATTTTTGAGCAAGGGTTGCTAGGAGAAGTACAAGTGTGTACACTCTCCTAGATTTACCCTAAGTTGGTTAGCATACCGTAGGAAGTAAGAGGATTTACACCCCTAGGGATCTAGTTGATCCTTGTGTGTTAAAGACCCAATTCACCCAATTTTAAAGGCACTAATATAATCTTTTATTGCATTGGAGAAGTAAAATACTCGCTTTGAAATACATGATTTTACGAGATATTGAATTTGTTCAAAGTGGAATCAATTCTTTTCCTTAATTGCTTGCTTGAGCCACTAGGGAATTTTGATTGGTCAATGATACCTTGCTGTTGTTACAAATTTATGATACAACCATTAGGGCTGCAGAAAACTGTCTTTTCCAAGCTCAATTTCTGACTCTTTTACTGTTGGAATTAGTTGGAAAGTTGCTATTATTAATCTACTTGATGTTGGCTATTGTTGGGAAATATTTTGGATGATTTCTTAGGGTAAAAGTTGTTGTTGTAGAAAAACACTGCTACAACCACTTGGTTTTCATAAATATACTTTGAAAACTTATCTTTACAACGATTTAAATACCACTAAAGTTGTGCTAAAGTGTTGAGAACTTATCTATATATTTTATGCTTCATAACTCAACTAATATTTGATGCTTTAAGTTGTTTGATCCACAATAGTTACTTGATTTCATTGTTGATATATATCTCTGTTTACTGGTGAAATTAGGGACAATGAGCTTAACTTGCCACCTAACATATACTGCAAACAATTGGTTTTTCTTGTGTCTCGGTCATGTACAAACATTCTCAGCAGGTACCCAAGGACTTGGAAACCTTAAACCTCTCCCGATACTCATTCTCAAGCTTCTTCCATATAGTAACTTGACCTATAGGGTCTTCCATTCATACATCTCACTTTCCATCTCATTTCCCCCTAGGGTCACTTAGACTCCCCCCTTGAGGTAATTTTATCATCTCTAAAGTGACAAGGATATCTTCCTAAGGTGACAATGGGCAGGTGGTTTCAAAGTTGTCGCCATTTTGTGGTTGGGTTGGGATTTTCTCAACCTACAACTTGTGCGATAACATTTTGGTGCAGTTTGTAGGGAGGATTTAGAATCCTCTTCCGAACCCTAACGACACTTTGGAAAGATTTGAGCCCAAGGCCTTTACCCTTAGATTTCCTGGAGACTCCATTGAAGAACATTTCCTTTTCCACCCTTGATGAGCTCTCCTTGAAGCTCATATGACGACTCCACTTTCCATGAACCTGTTGAGATTTTATGTAATTTTGGAACTTATTCCTAAGTGTAATTGTGAAAGGGTTTATTGATAAGTCGTGTCTTTTAGGTCTTTTAAAGTATAAATAGAGGTTATATCGAGTCATTTTGAGATCACTCATCGAACATAAGTACAAGAGAGTAGTGCGCACTTATCTAGGAGTCAATTCTTGGTTCGTGTCTGGGTCTGCTTGGTCTTGATTTTGTGAAAGAGTACTGTATGACATTGTACATGTTGGAGGAATCTATACTGAGGAAAATTTGCAGGGTTTTCTCCCCCTTGAGGGTTTCCCTGAGGATATATCTTATTGTTCTGTGGATAACTATCTTTCAGTTGTGATCCTTTTGCATATTAAATAATAATAAAAGAATATAATAATTTAACTGGTGGAAAAACATAAAAAAAATCAACACGGTATCAGAGTAGGCTTGGAAAATAAGATTTTTCGTAGATTTTTTGAAGTGTTTTGGAAAACTAACTTCACCTTCAAAGGCAGGATGACTACATGCACCAAAATTGACGAGAAGCTGGAAGGAACAAAAAATTTCAGAGCATGGAAGTACAGAGTAGGTCTCCTTCTGGAAGAACATGATTTAGAAAGATTTGTTGAGGAGGAAGTTCCAGAACCATAGGAAGATAAGGCCAAGGCAAAGCATAAAAATAACCATGCCATGGCTAAGAGGATTATTGCAGACTCAATCAAGGATCATCTGATCCATCATGTTTCTCCGTTAAAATCTTTGAAGAAGATGATGGATGCATTGAATCGACTATTTGAAGCAAAAAAACATCAACCAAAGGATGACATTGAAGACCCAGGTGAAGAATGTGAAGCTTTAAGATTCAGAGTCCATTCACTCTTAATTTTCGAGAGTGAACCAGATCAAGGAACATATTGAAGTTATTTGAGACACTATTGACGAAGCAAAAATGGTAATGAACACCTTGAATGGTATCCCAAGGTCATGGGACTCATTCATTCAAGGAATATGCTCATGGAGGAAGCTAATCAAGTTTAACATATTATGGGAAGATTGCACTCAAGAGGAAGCAAGGTTGGTAGCAAGAGAAGAGAAATTGAGGGATGATGATCAAGATTTACCTGCTCATACAAGGAAAGGAAAGAGTAAGAAGGAACCCTCATCCCCAAAGAAACCTCAAAATTTGAAGAAGAATCGAAGAGACTATTGAAATGTGATGTGTTTCTGTTGCGAAAAGTTGGGACATGTTGCTAAATTTTGTCCCCTTATTTTTAAACTAAAAGAAAAGGAAAAGGGAAAGAGGCATCATGCTCATGCCGCTGAATATGATGAACCACCAAAGAAAATTGCAAGAGAAGATGATTCAAGTGATTATGACTACGTTCTAATATCATCTCTCACAAGAACAATCACCCCTGGAAATGATACTTGATTGGTGGATAGTGATGCTTCTAATCATATGACAGGGTATAAAGGCTCTCTGTTAAAATTAATTCATAAAGACTCACCTCATAATGTGAATTTGGGTGATGATTATCAGTATCCAATCAAAGGAGTAGGAGAGACCTCCTACAAACTAGATCCCGGGAAGGCAATGAGGATGAAGGACACAATTTATGTACCAGGTTTGAAGAAGAACCTTCTCTTGATTTCATCTTTGGATGAGAATGGTTTCAAGGTTGCATTTGTAGATGGAGAAGTTTTCATGTGGCCAAAAGGAAAGACATTTGATGATTTAATTGTTATCGATGTCCAAGAAGGAGGGTTGTATAAATTAAAGGGATGCTCAGATTCAACATTGATTCACGACATTGTGAATTCAAGTGAGCTATGGTATAGGATATTTTCCCACCTACACTACAGATCTTTACCAATAGTGAGCAATATGGTAACATGACTACCAGATATTCAGGTGAATCAATATGGCATGTGCAAAGGTTGTGCACAAGGCAAGAATGTGAAGAACCCCTTTCCAAGCAGTGATAGAAGAGCCAAAGGAGTCTTAGATATTGTACACTCGGATGTATGTGGACCTATGTCACGAGTACATATATTATGTATCTTTTATTGATGATTACTCACAAAAAACTTGGATTTACTTCTTGAAGTCAAAAGGTGAAGTATTTGGTAAGTTCCAGGAATTCAAGGCACCAGTAGAAAAACTAACAGAAAGGAATATAAAGACGTTGAGATCATGCAATGGAGGATATTTCACCTCAAATGAATTCTCATATTTCTGCAAAGAAGTTGGGATTAAGAGGGAGCTCTCTACTCCCTATAATCCGCAACAAAATGGAGTGGCAGAGAGAAAGAATTAGACGATTATGGAAGTGGTGAAGGCCATGATCCATGATCAAGATTTACCTATGTATCTATGGGAAGAAGTTACGATGACAGTTGTGTACGTGCAGAACGAAAGTTCCCATCGAGTTCTTGAAAACAAGACACCTGAGGAAATGTTTTCAGGAGATAAGCTAGAGGTCAACCACATGAGGATATTTGGCTGTCTTGTATATGTACATGTCCCCAAGGACAAGAGAATAAAGTTGGACCCATATGGAAAGAAAGGTACATTTGTTGGGTACAATGACACATCGAAGGCCTACATAGTATACATTCCCGATCATTGGAAGATTGATATTAGCAGGGATGTCACCTTTGATGAGGATGTATCTTTTCACAAGTCAAAGCAGGGTTGTACAGAGGAATATCATGATGAAGAGAATGGAGTTCCTAGAGTCACAGAGAAAATAGAAGTGGAAGCAGAGGAATCCATTCTCGAGGATTAGGATGTGGCTAAGCCATAGAGGCCTATGGAGAACCCTACACAAAAGAGAAGACCAACTTGGGGACAAGGGGACATCAGAGATGCAGAGAGATATGGTGCCTAGGATGGATCATCTAGGAAAGTCAAGAAACCAAAACCATATCCCAGCTATGTGGAATTATTGTGTCATATCATTGATGCAGAGCCTACCAACGATGAAGAAGCTACAAGAAAGAAAGAATGGGAGGATGCCATGGTCAAGGAATACTAGTCAATAGTGAAGAATGATGTTTGGGATGTGGTTTGGGAATACTAGTCAATAGTGAAGAATGACATTTGGGAATACTAGTCAATTAGTTGTGAGCTCCAAGTGGATATTTAAGATGAAGCATGATGCAAATGGAAGCATTGAGAAATAAAAGACTAGATTTATAACATGAGGATTTTCTTAGAAGGAAGGAATTGACTACGAGGAGACTTTTTCTCTTGTGGCAAGATATACTTCAATAATGGTTTTTCTTTCAATAGCTACTATGATGAAATGAAAGGTTCATTAGATGGACGTGAAGACAAATTTTTCGAATGGGGCAATAAAGGAAGAGGTTTACATGGAACAACCACAAGGATTCGAGACACATGACATGGATACACTTGTGTGAAGGTTAAATAAGGCATTATATGGAGTGAAGCATGCACCAAGAGCATGGTGTGGTGAGATTGATGGTTTTCTGATGAGATTGGGATTTACCAAGAGCAATGCAGATTATAACCTTTACTTCAAGGTTGAGGATGATGGACCAGTGATATTACTACTATATGTGGATGACCTGTCCTTGACAGGAGTGGATAAGCTCATCACTGAGTGTAAGATAAAACACATTGTAGAGTTCGAAATGAAAGACCTAGGTTTGATGCACTACTTTTTGGGTCTAGAGGTATGGCAGAGGAAGAATGAGATCTTCCTAAATTAGGGAAAATATGTTGTGGAGATCCTGAAGAGTTTTGAGATTTTGCACTGTAAACTGATGGCTACACCGATGGCATCAAATATGAAGTTGCTAGATGATACAACATTATGGATTCTACATTATATAGACAAATTATTGGATCATTGATGTATTTTACGAATACACGAACATATATTTGTTTTGTTGTGAACACCCTGAGTCAGTACATGGTTGAACCCATACGTGTTCACCTGATTGCCATAAAACATGTGATGCGATACCTTAAAGGTACAATGGATTATGGGCTCAAGTATGTTGTAGAGAGTGAAATCAGTCTACTTGGATATTCAAATTCAGATTGGGCCGATAGTGTTGCAAATCGGAAAAGTACATTAGGATGTTGCTTCACTTTGGGATCTGGTATGATTTCATGGATCATTAAGAAGAAACCATGTGTAGAAATCAGTACGACTAAGGCAGAGTATGTGGCATCATGTGCAACAAGTCACGAAGAAGTGTGGCTTCAGAAATTGCTGATTGGATTATACGATATTGCGATGGAGGCGACTTGTATCTTGTGTGACAACCAAAGTTGTTTAAAGTTGTTAGAGAACCTGATGTTTCACGATAAGTCGAAGCATATTGAAATCATGTATCATTATATTGGGGATATGGTGCAGAACGGAGCATTGAGGCTCCAATATGTGGTTACCAATGAGTAGGTTTCGGATGTGCTGACAAATCTGTTGTTAAGGACGAAGTTCGAGTACTTCAGGGACTAGCTCGACATAGTCCCTCTTCAGAGGGAGTGATGGATTCATATGTTATTGTAGGGTAGTGGATGTCATGATGACATGTTGTAGCTATTGGAGAGCTACCCACCAGCCCTGGATGCATGCTAAAGAGACGAGGTACAAATGTTATCACAGGGTACTGGATGTCATGCATAAGATATCCAAGTTTTCTACGGGAAACTAGATAGTCTCATGATGACATATTGTAGCTATTAGAGATCTACCCACTGGCCCTGGATGCATGCTATGAAGTCACTATGGATTTCTTGTGATGTATATATTCATGTGTCCGATAGTCAATGGTCATGAGTGTTGAATTTTAATGCTTAGCTCGTGCACATGTAGTTTATTTCATTTAGCATGTACTTGAATGATAAACAATGAAACAATACCATACACAAGTGCTGCAATAACCAAGATCACAAGAAGACTAACCATGAACAAGAACACAAGAAGTATCCCGGGAAAACCCTTCTCAACCAAGCGAAAAACCCAACAATCCTTTTCTATATTATCAAGAGAAGATCCCCCACAACATAGACATTAACACACAAGAGAGTGCTTACAAAACCTAGAAACTTGCGCCCTTGAAAGATGTGCACTTCAGTCATATGTCACGTGTTTGCTGAAATTATGAGATGACAAGTGAGCGAGTGTGATCCACAATGGGGATCCACTCTTATTTATAAAATACTTAACACATCAAAATTTGTGTCTATTGGCACAATATGTCCGACTTCTATAAATAAAAAATATAATTAATCTTTACACAATATTAACTATATTTCATATGGTGGGACCTGTTATCACTCCAAGAAACTCTCCGTGGTTGCTGACCAGAGGTGCTTGGTAACTTAAGAAATAAACGTTTTTTGTATTTTGTAAAGATGGATCAATGGGATAACTCAATTCAACTTGTAGCATTCAGATATCAAAGTGATAAACAAATAAACAATGCTCTCCAAGATTGGTTAAACAGTAAGACAACTTTAAGTGGATGAAGAAAAGATTACTCATAAACCAATGCAAAGCAGGGCTTAACAAACAACTAAAGAGACTGATAATGAAGTTATGAACCAAACAATAGGATAACAACTATTCAAGGTTGGACAACAATATATCAGTGAAGGAGAAGTATGGAAGACTGCCACCAAAATGGAAAGAAACCTGTGATCTGTATTAGCAAATAAGAAGTCTAAGTACAAGGAGCATTATTGTATCCAGAATCGAACCTTAGGTTCATCTTTTGTTCTGATATTTATAAGTTTACAAAACAAACTTCTGATCCTAAAAACATGGATCGGATCTTACTAAAAATAGAAAGTAAAACTGTCTGCAAGATACAAGGAGTATTTCCTCAAAAAGTGACAGATCTCTGATTTTTCTCCTGTTGACTGTTGGTGATGTGTAGGCAACCTTCCAAGGCTAGGATACTCTTCTTCTGCTGAAGTTAAGTCGAGTTGGTTGAGCTGGCAGGACACCCTGTTTTTTAGTTCAAAGGAAATCACCCATTTACCTTTGAAATCGTTCTTTTCTTCATTATAGACCAAAAATAGATGCTGGAGCGAGTGAGATAATTCATAAGACATGTATTGGAAAAGGTTCCAAATCATTTT